>JAUDZF010000290.1:0-27136 GCA_030407055.1 Armillaria mellea
TAAGTATTTCAGCACACTATTCGTTGCTGAGATCAAACATTAGTTGCTGGGAACGCAGAGCCTCTGTGGTGATAACGCATCAGCAGACCGTCAGACATAGGTCAACTATCACAACTTGCCTCGCCAACCACCAACAAATTGCAGTTAATGCCGGGATTGGCCGCCTGGAGTTGGGCGGCACTAATCCCCCCTTGGGTAGCGATACCCGAGCAAGTATCACCAGTAGTGACGATGTGCGTGTATCTGGAACTCCGTTATCACACGCAGCGTTGACGCCTAGGAATGGATAAGAAAAAAGCGGATATGATGATGTGGATAAGCACCGATGATTGCAGCTGTAGCAGCGATGAGGATGAATGTACGAGCGAACATGTTTGGATGCGACTTTGGATTGCTGAACTACAGATGGACGAGCCAGTCCTTTATATGCCAAGGGAACATCGGTTTTTCCCCGGACTTCGAGTGGGGCGTAATAGGAAGACAGGCAAGCAGACGCACATACTATTTTCTGCCCTACGAGTCTTTGATTAAAATCTTTACTTTGAATTGTGGCTTACATTAAAGTTGTTCCACAGCTCTGAGCTCTCATCGTATCGCCTAAACGATTTTCAAGCGCCACCCATGGAGCTCCACTCAGTAGCAGATTCAATATCGAGGTCGCCGCTATTCATGGAAGGGGGAAACAACACAGTCTCCGAGTCGTTTAAACGATCTACAAGTAAAGACTCGGCTGCTCGCAGATTGACTCTTCAGGATTCTACCAGAAAAATTCGAGGAGAATTGCTAGGCATCACTACTCCGATTCGCCTCGTGAGGTATGTAGGAGCCTGTATGCATGGGTGCTTATGCGGCTCATTGCGATTTGTTTTACTTGTTTTCAGTGACGACGTCACTTGTGAGTTCTACCAACACCAGGCATCAGACCCCGCCCAGTTCTAATTTCACATTATCCTGAGTCATCTTTACTTTGACTCCTTGAACAATAGTAATACTTCTAAACCTCCATGAATCCGAGTTGTAATATCTTGGAACTCGACGGACGAAGCCTGCAGGTTATGATTGCAGACTATAGTTTCGAATTTTTTAATGAGATCAAGCGTCAGTGGGTATCTTGTATTCCATGTATTCCATCTCCAATCCGTCCGATACGCAACACCGAATGATATCGGACCGTAGTGCTTCATGTCGTGCGTCAGGATTAGGGTAAGCAGACATGCATGAATTTTGTATCTTTAGTTTGAATTGGGATGGGATATTGACACTGCCGAAGAAGCTGATCCACGCTCTTGCGATGCCGCCTAAATAATTTCCAAGCGCCCCTCATATAAATTCATCCAGACAAGCTCTGACAAATCCGATAGAGTTGAGGGTGGCGCTACCTGGAGGATGCGGCAATTGTGGTCCACAATATCGCCTAAACGATCTCCATTCGTCTCCCACTGTAAAAATTCACCCAGGTCCCAGGGGAATTCTTCGCGGATTGTTGGAGAGGAATGGCCGGGTGCTACTATGATATAGTGTGATTTGCCTTCCAGTTCTTACTGACCTATCATTAGCCTAACAATATCATTCCACGCATCTCAAACTCACAAGTTTACGCGTATTCTTTCCTAAGTGTGCTAGGCGGCTCACTAGGTTGTCAACAAGTCGTTTTTTGCTATTGCTACCTGCCGCCTTTATTCAAGTACCCCCTTGATATAGGTTGGCAGTTGGAGTGATTTGCGGAATTCGCGCATCGAAACACCTATAGATAGATAGTATTTACTGTAGAGGACATGCCGTCCGTATTCAAAAATCCGCTTTGAGCGGCTTCATGTCACTGCCATATGTACGCATTACATACCAATACTATGTCCTTCAGTTTGATGCCTAACGTCCGCTAATATCGTAATATCCTACTTCCATCTTATAGAATCGTGTCATCAAGATATAGCTTTGTTTTCTTCAACACTATGGACCAAATTTGTCACAGAAAACGGCTCTAGTGCAGTTCAAGGTATATTGCCTCCATACTAATATCTGTTCCTTCCCATATTCTTGGACAGTCCCAAGCTGAGGGACTCGTTTTGGCATATTTTAAGAATTAGTTGGATGACACTGAAATGACTGGAATGATATACCTACTATGGGCCGCCGTCTACTCGCGCTGTGCCTGCGTTCATCATGATGTCGAGACTACTTTTGTTCCATGCCTCATCATTGGAATCCTGGCCTTCGACGACATCCTCAGCTATGGAACTAGCGTGAATATTCAGCGACGAAAAACAGGCTCTTTGAAAAGGCCTGGGCTTTACAGATCGGTCAGTATCTGGTTGAATGGACACGCATCGATCATCAAACCCTCAAGGATATTTGAATTGGAACATGGTGGCTTGAAACAAGTGCTCCGCGTCTATCGGTTAGCTGTAAACCAGATCGTATTTCTATTTAATTCTCGCTAACCCTTTATACAGCACGTCCATCCAGCGTGGTGTACGGATGGTTAATCAAGAAAAACAAGTTCTCATCCAGGTTGCATCCAGGACGAAATTACGTCTCGGACTGTTAGCATCTAATACTAATGTATGACCACCAATTGTACATCCGCAACTCTTGTGATGGCAAAAGCATGGAAGTTTCTATTCTCAGCCCTAGCGGCACCATTTCCCCAGCTTCGGAGGTGAAGTGATTCAACATCGACCTAATACTTCACCATCGCGCTGAATACTGTTCAGGTGAATGAAAATATTTCAACGAAAATCGTGATCCTCGAGCGGCATTTTCGTCCATATTAGTAGTTATGAGTGAGAACACTAAACAAATGTGACACTGCGTTGACTTCCGAGATACGACGAGGCATCGGGAAGACCAAGTCGAGTACTTTATCCCAGTTAGGTGAAGTAGACCCGTCCTCGTGCATACGACAGTATTCCCAAAACTCAGGATAAAACCCCGCCATGGCCCAGTATACCACACCGGTGATAGTAGAGCCATCAACGAAGATGTTCCGAGGAACAAGGTCCCCATGCGAAAACCGAATGGCGGAGTGACAGGGCAGAGAGCGAAGGATTTCCTCTGTGTAATCGGAGTTCCCAAACCAGTTAAGCATGTGCGGTAATGGTCGATGAACTCGGAGGTGCTTTCCCATACAGAGTGAGGCTCTAGGACATAAGGAAAGAAATATTGGTTACGGAATGGACCACCTGTTACAGAGCCCAGAGTGCGTAATTTAATCGATTTCATTTCATCCAAAAGTGCTCTGAGCTGTGACGCGATGTGGCGTAGCTGAGTTCCTGTCATGGTATCGATGACATTTTCAAGAATGCTGTCCTGGAATTTCTTCCATGCAAAGGTACCAGACTTTGAGTATGGTCAATGGATTCCAGTATGTGGGGTGGTGGGCGTTGCCCGGATGGTACAGGACGTGCGGAACACGAATAGACGATAAGTGCCGCCGAGCAAAAGCCATACAGTTGAATTCTTCATCGAAGTTGCTGATGTATTTGATGACAACGCCTGGTTTGTGTACGCACAACCTTGCTGCCGCCTAATCGAGGAATGTAGAGAAATTTATCCTCAGAAAGATTATTCAAGTCGTCATAGGAGGCAGGTAGCCACAGATCCATCTTTTTACTGGAATTACGCATCTTGATATGTTAACCTTTAGCCAGAATACGGAAGAAACAGACGTCGAAAGACCTTACCTCGATGAGCTAGACTAAATCCTGTGGCTGGGGACCGAGTCACTAAAACACGCTGGATGATCAGCCTATTAGTGAATCGGAAACGGGATAATTATTCCGCTGAGCATTTACCGCTTATTTGCCTCTAGCGCACATCGATGTTGAAATGCTCGATCGTGAGTCTGACGAACCTTGAGAAACGGCACGTGCCACAGGGCCTGCCATATCTTGCGAAGCTACTGATTCTGAGTCCTTGAGTACTCAATAGTGCAAAATCTAATGTCGATTGATGTTTCTTGCCGCTGACGTGGCGGAACAGCGAACCCCTCGCTGTGCCTTGGCATAGATCCTTGACGGGTTTTTCGTTGGGAGCTTCAACTTTTTACTTGAATTCAATGAATTGCCATCTGTAGTATATATATTTAAACATAATCCTCACTGCCTTAATCTTGAAATTTCCTGCCGTGATCAAGTTACTAAGTTAATACAAGATATCGAGACGTTGAAAAGGGAAAAGTAGCAATAAGGCAATCATGTTTACCCCCGCTGCCACTGTCAGACCATCGAGTTATTTGAAAGAAGTATCAGGATCACGTCTTCGTGGCGTTGTAAATGATATGGTTCATCGACAAACTCATTCTCAAACCCACGAAAGCCTATAACACCACACTGCTAAGCGACGCGAAACTGCTGAAGGAACGAGCCTACCTCGCCAGTAGCGTATTCTTCTATCACAACTAAGTAAACCTTCCTATTATCGCACGATTCTCCAACGCCAAAGCCCACAGGAAGATCCTTAAAATTGGGCATCGTTAGATAAGACGGAGGAAGGTTGTGCGGATAGTCATTCCCTACATGTAGGTGACTATTAGGCAAATCGACGAATCCAAAGCACTGAAGAACGAACCAGGATGATTGCGCATCGAATAACGACCCATGTATGACCCAGCCGCAAAATCTCCCGCAGCATGGAAGAATTCCGGACGCGATGTGAAGAGCCACACGGTGAAGTTGTAGGCAGAGATGCCGTATTCTGCAATGGACTTGTATTCAAAGTCGAATTGCTGGCCGGGATCGATTCGGATACCGTTGCGCGGTTGGACAATGCTAGGTTGTGCAACACAGACGACCACGTTAAAGAGAAGGATGTATAGAATTTTAAAGAGATGCATGGTTACAAGCTGACGGGACGAATGAGTAACATGCCGCTGCTTTTAAAATACGATAGACTTACGGACGAAGAGCGGAGCGCTGGGATTTCCCTTCCGGGGCGCTGCTCAGAGGAGGTCGAAATAAACGTAAAATATATTGAAGGCGTGGCGTGCAACCACGAGAAAGAGTTGCTTCAGTAACTGGGATACTAGATCCAATCCGCGTTGGAGAATACGGCTACATTCAACACGATCTTCGTTGCACGGCTTGAGAGAGTAGTGTTTGCAACAGTGGGCAGACGATCCTCTCGCGTCTCCAACTTCAATATTATCATATCTTCCTTTTTGTCTAAACAGTCATGTCGATGAGCTGCCGCAAGTCTGCCAAAATATTTCGAACCTAAAGTAACGTCCCATTCCCCCACAAATCTCAGTGTCCCAGTTTCTCTCTAGCGGAGTCTCAAGAAGGCGCCAAAACGCCAAATGCTCCTGAGCATGTGGCTGGCGCTGATCGCGTATATCACTTTGACACCATATGGTTTGCGCCCAGCGTTGTCAGAAGATCATGGGAGAGAAATGGAATAGTTCCCTCCCTATGCGGTGCAAGGTCGTCGTTCGAAGAATCTGTCAATTCTCTAGCTTATTGTGCATTCGGCAAGAGACGACCCGCCACCGGCTATCGCCGCAAAGTTGCCGCCGCTGACATAATGCAGTGCAAGTATTTACCGGACGCGTTCATCACCTTCAACGAGACGCCGAGTCGTTCTCTTCCACCTTGTCACCATGGTAAGAGTGCTTGAAAATCTCGCTTGCAGAATCTCACTAAACATCTGCTGTAGCTTCCTCTCTCACTATTAAACGCCGCGCAGAACAAGCCCATGGCGCGTCATCCATCCGTCTATCCACAAAACCCCCATCCTAACACCCACAGCACAGTTAGTCGAATTAAAAAACGGCGAAACCTTCAACGGGCATCTCGTCAACTGCGACAACTTTATGAACATAACCCTCAAGGAAGTGTACCAAACGAATCCCGACGGAGATCGGTTTTGGAAGTTGAAAGAATGTTATATTCGGGGGAGCACTGTGCGTTTTGATTCTTTTCTGCTCGATGAGTACGCTTAAATAGGTCTTCTGGGGGATGACAGATAAAATATATTCGTATACCGGAGAATCTGTTAGATGTTGTGAAGGATGAGCAGAACAGGGCGAGAGAAGCGGGCAGGAGTAATTCAAGGGGAGGCCATGCTGGTGGTAGAGGCGGTATGTTCTTATTTTTACGGTTAAGCAGCCAGCTAACCATTTTTGGTAGGGCGTGGTGCGCCTGTCAGAGGTACTGTTATCCCCTTGTGTGATTTATTGCCCTTGCTCACTATTTTATCCCAGGTCGTGGTCGTGGAGCACCTATGCGTGGTGGTAGAGGTCGAGGTCGGGGAATGTGATTGTCGTACCGCTTATTTCTGTGTTTCGAGGGAGCATGTATCACTATGTTGACCAGCTAGCTTATTACCAACGCAACGCCGCTGCTACAGCGTGTTTACCATAAGTCGCGCTTGCAACATGCCATTGAAACGAGGCCGACGGATCTAATAAAGATGCATACCCTCATTCCACGATAACTTATGTACAAAAAGTGTAACAGTCGAATCAAAGGGCTAATGCACCTAAGAGGATGGTCACTATGACCGTAAAATAGGAAAAGGATATATATGTAGAGACGAACAACCAGTCGGGTCTGAATAGCTAGCAGCCCATCCGGACCCACGCAGGAGAAAAACGGCATCATGATCAGAAGAAGAGATATGTCGTGATGAACACTCCCAGTGCAATGATGATCACGACCTGTAGTGGAACACCACCTTCCTGCAAGGTCACGTCCTCCCCAATCATCGTACCAACATCACTGTCCGGCGCATTCGTCATATCATCAGAAAGCCGTCTAGTGCGCCTTCGCAACTCGGGAATCTCATGCGAGACTTCGGGCGGAGGGGCCGCTGCCGCGAGCAGACCTCTCAGACGCTCGATCTCTGCCTCAGCCTCCTTGTATTTGGCCAGAATCTCATCATTTGGTGGCGATGGTGCAAACGTCGACGGGTGTTCTACTGGTGGTTCGAGTTCGGGGGCAGGCTGCACAAATACAGACACGGGTGGCAGTGGTGCAAGTTCGGACGGAGGTTCTTCGTGCTGTTCTTCTTCACGGGCAGCACTGAAGTCATTGGGGGGCGTAGGCGACCGCTCCTCGGACGTTGATGGTTTGAAGTCAGGGATGGGAGCAGGGTGACCATCTGTTATCGGGACTTGGCGTACAGTGTCGAATTGCTAGCGTGTATGATGTTAGTAACGACAGTTAGTTGTACAACATAGCACCCGTACCGAGGAATCTGCCGTAGTCATCGTAGAAACTTGGTGTGGCAAGGAGGATTCGTCGACCTCTTCCAAAGTGTCGTCCTCCCGTCTCAGATACGCGACTTTGAGCTTCTGCTGGAAGACCTTGGCCTCTTCGGTAGAGCCTTCCGGGACGGACCACTAGAAGGATAGATATTGGGCGTCCATAATAAAGCGCATCGAAGCAGAGAGACGCACTATGTCATGCAACGCTTTCGACTCTTTTTCGGGGGTGATGAGCGTGCTCTGGATGAGGAACTTGTCTTTGCACTTGGCGTTCAGCGGGGGTTCCTCCTTCATCGCCTGGAGCATGACTAGAGTAGACGATGAATACACAGTTAGAGGGAGAACACAAGCCACTCACCAGCCACTTCGACTGTTTCACCCGGTTCCACTCTGCCAGAATTCGGGCGCACGCAATACAGCTGGAAAATGGGCGTGAGCTTCCTCGAATATCACTGGTTCCAAGTCGCCATCTCACTCTCGGTGCTGTCGTTTTCACTTTGAAGGCAACAGGCTGAGCATTTGGATTGGTGATGCTCAGTGTCCGTTTTACGAGTTGGGTAAGCGGGCCTGGCAGAGAACGGTGAGCAGACAGAGCATAGGCGACAAAGATAGCGTACGCATAAACCCGAGGGTATTGTTCGGACTGAGGTAGACCGACATTTTTGAGGAGGGATGAGGAGGAAGACAAGGAGCGTGGAGATGCCTGATGAAGCCCTCAACTTTGCCACGTGCTGAGACTCGTCATCATTGCTTTTTCATTTCCTCGTCATCTTTCGCCTCTCGCTGAATCGGTGTTTCTCTTGTTACTTGGCCGCCTTGCTGCACCCAATACCATACCACACTGTGTTGGAATACACTGGAACATTCTGACCTCGCGCTGGGCGCACGAAGGTACCGATAATCACTGATACCAACGCCCTACGCCCGTACTGCGGGCACAGGACTTGAGGCTGCTTCTTTGAAGAGGCGTGGTGTCAGACAGGCATCCCGCGAAGGTTGTCAGTAGACTATCTGGTAAATCTCTATATAATTCTAGTTCTTATATAACTTGGAAAGTGTTGTACAATCATATCTCGGCGTACGCGGTCGCAATTAGACCTGGATGCACAGTGATGCCATCACCTGAGCGGCACAAAAGCGTCGAGCGCAACATTTTGATACGCTTGATAAATTTAATGAATGATTAGAAGATGGCAAGACGAGTTTCAAGTTTTCAAGGGCATCATCCTCTCAGCAGCAGACGCGAGCCCGTGAATTATCCTCATGGATTTTGCATGGCATCTTTCTAAATATTAATCAGTGTACGAGTTTCAATCGGGAAGCAGCGCCATTCTGTTCAGTATACACCGAAGATCAAATGAACTTGGACAACATAATTCAATTGCAAGTCAGGCATGTATTCACGACTGCATAGCTGACAGACCACGGGAAGCCGAGGAAATAAAGTATGATCAAAATATTTCATGTCGAACATATATCAGGAAAGCCAGCGTGTTGCGTATGGTATGTTCAAAGGTGGAGCAGTATCGGTGTATGCTTTGGGCATGGGAGGAGGCGAATACAATTTCGACTACTTGCTGGATCCAGGCTTGAATTCCAGAGAATTACAGTCACGAAACAAAGAACAGGGTAGGCAGGACGGTCAGCATAAAACAGAGCGTCTTATAGCAGGTCTAATGGTGAGATTGAGGCTGAAAAATCCAGGCTCGATTTGTAGACAGGCAGAAGTTGGCTCAGTTCTAGATGGCAGGTGCCGTGGGGTGAACTAGAGAGTGGTTTCTCCGCCGTGAGCTCGGCTTGTGGAATAAGTAGAGGGTAATGAGGTTACTAGGGTTTCGTAGTGCAGTGACCTGTATCCTTGCGTCCGGCGTGCCTGAAGGTACCGTGCCGTGTAATGATGAGATGAGATTAGAAAACACGACAGGAGTTACACCCCAACAAGGTGACTTACGGTGACTGATGGCCACTATTGGGCGAATGCCCAGCCAGAGAGGTAGAGAGCGGTGAACGCCAGCCGGATGGGCTAGACGGTACGATGGAGAAGGGTAGCTCAAAGATGGCCAAGACTGAAGCATTCTAACGACTTCGTGAGTACTGCATGCCAGCTTTCTAAATATTGATCACAGTGTACGCGTTTCAATCACCTTGTAATAAAAAAACCAAGAGCAGGAGGTCAGTCCAACAGAGCGTCTAATAGTTCGGGTCTAGTGTCATGCTGAGATTGAGACCGAAAAATCCAAGTTGTAGATAGGTTGAGTTTTAAATTGCAGGTGCTGTTGAGTGGACTAGAGATAAATAGTGGGGGGTTCGGAGAAAATAGAGAACGCGAGAGGAACTACCTCCCGAAGGTGGAGTGTTCACCATGCTGAACAAGAGCACGACAGGAACAGATTCATTGGAAGAATGTCCAAACAAGGAGGCAGGGAGCGAGGATCCGGAAAGGCCGGCGGCATGAAATGGAAAGGAGCCGCTCAAAGATCGCCAAAAGCTAAAGCACCCACTGGCACTGTCGGAATTGCTGCTAGTAATTCATTATCAAGCTTTTCCAAATTTCCCTCAACGTCGGTCCATAGCTGAGGCAACCTGTGCCTGTGGCCAAGGGACGATACGGCTGTGCAAAAAAGTTCAGTTGAAGCCCGCCGCAGCGCCGTCCAGGCACATTTAAAAAATGTAGTCATCCGATGGACGCGGGACCCACAACTTTTGTTTTTTTCCGACAGTAGATAGGCGTGGATCTGTCCCTCGAGCGCGTTCATTATGTTCAACTTTATGCAGTTCCAAGGGGAAAGGGCTGGGATCGATTCAGTACGACTGCAAAAGGAGCCAACGTAGTTAGGACATCGATGGTCACTTCGAGATAGGATTGTAACATTCAACAGGGCGTTATCATTGTCGGAGAGAGCAATGATGACAGATGACGTCATATGTCAACCTGCTTATAGGGAGGATGCTACCGTATCCGTTTTTCGATAGCGACGATGCCATCTGTCCTTGGTCCTAGCTAGGTGCAATCTAGCCTCGTTCGCCATCGTGGATGACTCTGATACTAGTATCAGTTCTTTACTCTTGGCTGGTGGTAAAAATACAATGTGGGTTGCGGTAGGCGCTTGTTCGCTCGTGGCCATTACGGCTTGATGTCGATCGAATAGAAATGCTACCTAGGAAACGGAGATTTACATGGACTGTAAAGACGTGCTGCTAGCAAGAGGTTATCGCGTCGAGTCGGCTGAGGTCGTTATCACGGTTATGTAATAAGACTTTTACTCCACCCCCCTCGGGTATTCTTTTCGCACCTCGACCACTGCCAACGTGCATGTCGCTGTCGCTCACCTCGACGTCCGTCTCCGCCCCCTCCCTCACAGATGCCTCTTCCACCGATGCACCGACGAGCACCGCGCCGCAGTCTACCACGACTGCGCCGACCACCCCTTCTCTGACGACAACTTCACCGTCGGCAACGACCCAGCCCACGTCGGACAGCTCAACGACCACCCCGCCTCTAACAACCGACACACCGTCATCCTCATCGACATTGCCGCCGTCGACATTGAGCAGCATTCCGGTGACTACCTCGTCATTGTCGACTTTCGTTCCGCCATCGACCAGCTCATCGTCTTCTACTTTGGTCGTGACCACACCTAGCACGAGTCCCGACACTCAAACGACTGTCCATCAGACGTCCCTCGTGGCCACCACCATCATCATAACCCAGTCAAATGGCCAACAGCTCACCTCCACCTCCACCGTCCTCGCATCTGCCTCCTCCACCTCCTCCGCCGGCGCCGCCTCTACCACCGCCGCCTCTTCCTCCTCTTCCCACACAGGCGCCATCGTCGGCGGAACCATCGGCGGAATAGCCGGCCTCGCCATCGTCGGCGCGCTCATCTGGTTCCTCTACAAACGCAACCGCTCCAACCGCCTCTCCGCCCATTTTGACGGCAACTTTGACCCAGACCGCATCGTCGCCCGGCCCCCAGACGTCGGCCTCAACCTCGACGACGAGCGCGACAACGACGGCATGGGCGGGCGTTTGGGCGGCGCGGACATTGGTGCAGGCGTCGTATCACCCTTCCCCATATCCGCCAGCACTAATAGCCATGGAAGCTCCGGCCAGTCCTATGCGAATTATTACTCCGGATCACCGGCTTCTCCTCCCCCGATGTCCCAGTATTCTGGCGAGTCTTCCGGGTACCCTGCTGCGATATTCAACCCGTACGCGATGAGTATCCCGCCGAGGTCCCCGCCGCCTGGGTCCTCATCGAGTGGGCTCGGAGGCGGGGCAGGCGGTATGTCTGCAAAGGAGCGCGAGGCACGCCAGAATCAACTCGGTGTCGTCAACCCTGATGACAGGACCGCCTATCTCGCTAACGGTCCAACCGGTGTCGTCCAGCACCAGGACGCGGGTCCGAGCGAGATCCCCCCAGCGTATGATAGCTGGGGAGCAGGTGCTAGCGGTTCGAGATAGTCTTTTCTTTTTATATTTAGATTCGTTGACGTTTTCACAAGTATGTTGGACGACGCTTCATTTTATAGCTTATTGTACCCTTAGACTTTCTTCCACGCACCCCCCATTTAACCTGGGACCAACGACAGTTTCCTACACGTACCTTCCATGCCCATTCTCACCCATGATAAAACAACGCTGCACTTTGTTTATTGAAAGGAACTACGCGTTACCCTTTCACTACTATGTCCAAACTGCCTGCACGCTGTTCTCGAGTGACCTGTATCTGATGTCACGGATGACTATACGCCTCCCAACGACCATCCAAGTATTCCTTCATCCGGCATAGACGCCTCAATATCTTCATTCTCTATCTCTCACCATGGCAGCGTGGTGCAGCCTTAACTTGCAAACCATTATCAAGATGTGACTCCTTCCAGCAAGGTTTCGCAACTACGTAGTGCTGTAGCGACTTGTGTGAGACGATGGACCCGGGTGAGCTTATCACGCTTAAACCTAGGTTGAGGCACTTTCACACGTTGGCGAAACGGCGCCAGAGATCAAAGCCCAAATCAAATTTCAAGAGAACGTCGCCGTCGGCTCCGCGGTCCCTCGGTTCGATTAGATCCTGGTCACGAAGATCTTTTGGCCGGTGGGCCTTCCAAGTTCCAGGTTTTGATTGTCGATTTCAGCCATGCCTAATGAATAGAGCAGCGTTGCGGCTAGAATGGATATACCACAAGAAGGTAAGAACAATGCGGATATGATGGTACATATTGAATAATCACCGGTATTGCAGCAGCGACGAGAATGAAAGTGCGAGCGAACACGTTTGAATGAGACTTTAGATGCTGAAGCACAGATGAACGAGCTGGTCCTTTATCTGCTAAGGGGGAACATCGCTTTTTCCCCATGGGGCGAAGGCAGGCAGCATATATTTCTGCCCTACGAGTCTCTATATTGATTCTTTAGTTTGAATTGCGGCTTGCAGAAGCCTGCCATTCCACAGCGCTCTCATCACATCACCTAAACGATTTTCAGCTTCCACCGCCCTCCCTCCCAGGGGCCCTAGCTAATTTGCGTGGGGTTTGTCAGTCAAGGACATTTTCATGGATGAAGTGGAAAAAAACATGATTTCAATTCTGCACACAGGAACATCCTCTCGAATTTGTCTGAATCACTCCGAAGAGACTGGGATGTGGAAAGATGCAAAGGTCATGAAGTAAGTAAACTAAAATCGGCAAAAGTCTGGACTCGGGTTGGCAGGGCAGGGGAGCTAGACTCTGATCAGGCAAGTCACGGTCACGTTACGGTGATGTCGTCTAATTAAGTCCACAGTACTTGACTTGATAGAAATGTGAACTTCCATACATTAAACCAACAAGGTTGCACATTCCTCTATCATGGGAACCGCTCAGATGTGTGGCTCAGAATTGCTGTTATTCAAGTAACTCACTAAACATAAGGCATTGGAAATCGGACAGATCCACTAGCAATTCGACTGCGAATGCAAGTCCTTTGCAGAATACGGCATCTGTGCCTACAACCCCATCGTGTGGCTCTTCACATCGCGTCTCTCCTTCTTCTACGCTATGGGGCATTTTGTTCCTGGGTAGTCATTCGATGCGCAATCGGATTGATGGCCCACAACCATTCCTGCCTCTTTAAATGGGCCCGAATGACGTTCATCAGCTTCTTATCTCACTTCATCAACGGCACCGTCGGCTCAGGACACCTTCGCAATAGCTTCGCTGTCGGGTAAGTAACTAGAGGGGGATCACCCTGGGGAACGTATCGATAAACACTTTTTCACCAACTGGAAGGCCGCGCTTGTACATGCCTCGATGCCATACATATTCGGGTCAGATTTCGCACCAGAAACTCATACAAAAATACCTCTGACCAAGGGATCTGGCCAAAGACACGCGTGACAAATAGAACAAAGTTCGTTTCGCTTCTGTTTCTGCCCACAACGTTGCCGGAGGACGTACAAGCGTTTTTGAACACATCCATACCGGCCTCAAAGCATGCCAGCTTGCGCCTTAGAGCACTTATATTTTAACACCCACCCAGAGATGTGTTCTTGATGTCTTGTACAGTTCATGCACGGTCTGCACATTAGTTAGGTGAATGACAAGTACCTGTACTTCTCACATGTCCTCACGGAATTAATTTGTGTTATATACGATGAGTCGTGTTACATTCTCTCGTAGTGGTTTTTGTGGACCGGCTACTATAAGTGTTTTGCCAACGCAGGGGCGAAACTCAGAAATTGCTCGGAAAGTACCTATTCAGCGACAGGTTCCTCTGGCATGCTGTGCTTCAACGATATTCATCGTGCCAGATGTCCCTGAAGCTTCAAGCTTCAAGTTGGAAGCATCACTCATAGGCACTGGACGTTGAAGATGAATGTAATTTGAGCATAACACCTTAGTCGCCCCGGGGATCGGCCCGGTGTCCTACTTTACCAATGTCACATTGCAACCGTCAACGCGTGCTACTCTGCCTCCATCATCGAGTGAACAGTTCAACAAACACCTGGTGAGATCTTCTGTTCCTCAACTTCTGTTGGTTCTGGCTCACATTGGAACTGCTCTCCAGTGTCCATATAGTCCGAATCTAGCCAGATGACGCAGACCAGTCCCGAGGATTGGGCGCCCTGTACAGGCTGTTCATGCTCCAATCACCACACCCCTTCATTCGACATCTTGGATGAAGATGTGCTATCATTTGAGGGCGACTTTACACGACTTACGAACTCAAATGAGCCCCCTGCCCCTGGAGAGGCACATGCTTTACAATCCATGCTTTCAAAGGCAGAGAGACGCATCGCTCTGCTAGAACGTCATATACAGCAAATAGACGAAATGACGGAGCGCCAAAGGGCTGTTAGGGAATCGATGGCAGAGGAATGTCAGCAGATGCGAGACTTGGTTCGAGTCAGACGAGCGCCTCTGAGCGCTATTAGACGTCTGCCTGCAGAAGTCCTGACTGAAATATTCCGTCACACGATCGAAATCACACCTCCAAAACGCTGGATCTCAGGCCCCGCGAACGAGTCAAACCTCTGGGAGTTCCAGCACAAGGAGAGCCCTCTCTGGAGCATCGAGCTGGTCTCAAGGCGGTGGCGGGACGCGCTACTTTCGCATGGGAAGCTATGGTCGAATATTATCATACAAGATGTCTCAAAATTCAAGAGCAGAACGCCTCGGGAACTAACTCGGTTCGCCCTGCATCTGCAGCGTTCGCGCCAATATCCCCTCTCCCTCTCTCTTCACTGCCCCGTTGACGCTGATAGTGAAGACTCCATTCCAGGCGAGCTATTTGCTTTCCTGGTTATGGCATCCCCCAGGATTGAGATCCTATATCTTTACCTCCGGCCATCCATGCTTGCGTCTTTCGAGCCTCTCAAATCAACGTTCCGGTCACTGCATACTCTCATCGTGTTACCGAACGAGTTCACAGACTACCCACGACTCGAAGCCTTCCAACATGCTAAAAACCTTCGACACGTCGAACTTTGGGATGTAGAGATGCCTCTTGACGAGTTCGCGTTCCCGTGGGACCAGATCACGGTGTATAAGAACATCAATTGGGGCATCGGGAGACAATTTGGACCACCATATGAGGACACCACGCTCCTCCTTAGCAAGATGACACACATTGTCGAGTTTGAGATATCCTATCTCTGTGATTTTTGCCGTAGAGGGACGCCCGGTCCTAGCGTCACTGTTCCAGTGACTTGTTCACAACTAGCTTCCCTAAAATTGTCTGTCGCAAAGACATCCGCGAGCATCGTATTAGATGTACAGCTCAACGATCTCACGCTTCCGTCCCTCTCTTCATTGGACATCGATTGTCAGGAGACAGAGATCAACGCCTACAACGAAGGCGAGCAGCTATTTCCGGCTGTTCTGGGACTATTGCGCAGGTCTCGGTGCTCGCTACGAGAACTGCGGTTCAAGCACGCGCTCGTGGATGCAGACGATCTTCTAGAAGTCTTCCGAATTTCGCCCTCTCTCTCATGTCTTGAATTTATTAACGTCGGCCTGGATGCTATCACCGATGACATCCTCGAGCGTCTCACCCTGTCGTCTGACTCCGAATCGGAGTCGGACACCGACTGCGGGAGTACGAGGCGGGTGGGTGGAAAGGAACAAGGGGAGAAAGATGACCCTGAGATACTTGTTCCGTGTCTGAGCACGTTTCATCTAGTAACGGACGCGTCTTTTGAAAACGACACCTTCGTTCAGATGGTCTTGTCGAGATGGAATACTTCCGATACGGGGGATGATGAGAGCTGCCTTCAGTCAGTGAAACTTGGATGGGTTGGATGGGATCCGGTATATGATCCTGAAGATGTAACCGAAATCCTTTCGTGTTTGGAGCCGTCCTGTCCTGAGGGATGTCAGCTCAAGGTGTACTTTGGTACCTCGGACGAACTTCTCCAAGAGTATGTCCACGATGAGTGGATGTAGATAACGTGCTTCCCACATCGGTTCATCGTCAGTAGAATACAGTGTCAACGTAGATACGAGTTTCTTCGTCACGACGCGGCAAATTGGTATGAAATCATAATGTTCGTCGATACAGTACTACGGTATACTACATACACCTGTCAACAGTCCACTGGTATAGCGAATATTCTACAATGGGATAGATAGAAATATAGTTTGTCTGAGAATCGTCAATTATGACTGGTGAGAGACCAATCATCGAGAGCTACCCCGCTAGGAGTCTTGAACTGGGTACCATCATCCCACTGAGGATTGAACAACACCTGGATATTTTGCGTCCCGGCATTTAGCGCAATGATGAGGACGGTAATCCCAGGGTTTGGCTGGTCCGGCGCAGGAGGCGTTGGGTCTGTGGCGAATCGCACCGCCTCGGAGGTTGAGAAAGTAGCGCCGCTCGGGCTGAGAATAGAAACTTGCATGGTTTTGCCGTCACGGACGAGAGTTGCGGATGCGCCATTGGTAGTCACAGTTGCGTTGGTGTGCATACGCCATTGGATGCCAGCGGTAGACGTGATTTCGTCCTGGATGAGAACTTGTTTCCTTTGGTTAATCATCCGTACACCACGCTTGACGGAAGTACTGCGTAAAGGATTAGCGAGAGTTAACTAGAATAACGATCTCACTTACGCGTCGGCGTAAGCACTGCTGATATCAGCTACCCAGAAGGCCGTTGAACCATCTTCCAGCGAGACAACTGTACTTGAACCTTGCTTGGTCCCAGTCGTTCCGTTTTTCGTGATGACTGGTTTAGCAGTGACGAGCTGGTTGGCCTGGTTGATCAGGATGGTGTTCTGCCCCTCGGTCATCTTTCTGTAATACTTCCATCGATCGCTGTTTTGAGCGTCACTGCTAAAGTAGTTCGGAGCCAGATAATCACCAGATCCGAACTCTCCAGCCCACCGCGTGCCAAGAGCATCAAGAACGAAATCACCGACATCGAGGTCGTTATGGGTCTGGTGACCTTGGTTTAGACCTGCCTTCATAGCCACGTATAACGCCTTGATATCTGTCCAGCTGCTCCTCATAGCGACCCATTGGTCTAACTCGTTACCGAAAAACGCGTCCAGCTCTTTCCCGTCCCAGAAAGCACCTGCACTCGCAGGATCGTACCAGAACATAGACCATGGCTCGGCAGCATCATGTTGCTCACGCTGGAAGAGCATATACGACGGTTCGTTATAGTGTGAGCCATAGAAGATGATAGAGTTGGCAGTAGAGGAGAACTTGTTTGGACCGTGATCACCCCAATCAAAGAGGGAGGTGGGGCCGAAGACGTGCATATGGAAATTGCCAGTTTTTACGAAGTCGGGGTTGGAGGATAATAAGCCGTAGTCGGAGCCCGTCGCTGTAAGAAGGGACGAAGCCATCTCGGCA
Source organism: Armillaria mellea (assembly GCA_030407055.1). NCBI lineage: Eukaryota > Fungi > Basidiomycota > Agaricomycetes > Agaricales > Physalacriaceae > Armillaria > Armillaria mellea. The sequence goes on from JAUDZF010000290.1 coordinate 17,540, forward strand.
TGACCGGTAGTCCCGAAATACCAGTAGTTGGGTGTCTCCGCCCATGTTCCATCGTCCGATACGCCTTTGGCACAATTCTGCACGGCGTTTGGAATAGTGAGACCGAGAAGAGTATTGGCGTATCCTTCTGTGTCATCGCCAAGGATAGCGAGCGATGCCAAAGTCAAGCCAGCGTTACATACACAATTCCAATTGCCATCAACATTGTCCTTCCACCAACCGTAGGCTACGGTAGCATCATTGAATGCTGCAACACCCAAAGACAACCCGTACTTGTTGACCGTAAACCTGATCTGGGCCTTTTGGTCATCGGTCCAGACGTTATAAAGCCAGTCATAGGCTATTCCGAAAGCAGAGCAAAACTCAGCGACATCAAGGAAATGACCTGAGTTCCAGCGATCCGCATCTGGTCCAAAGGCCGTTGTTCCGTTTCCAGCGGCATTCTGGCAGTTCACGATAAATTGGAGAATGATAAATGCGATGACAGAGAACAGACCTGTAGTTCCAGCCAACAACGATCAGACCACTTGGTATCGTTAGTCATGCGGTAAGCATACGCGAAGGCCTTGATTCTCTCCTTGATTTCTCGGGCGTTGTCAAGAATACCACTGGCACCATCCATATGATATACCACGGGCGGGAGGTTGTAATATGCCGTGGCGTTTCCAAAGATGGTGTCGTTCCATTGTTTGAGATACAGGTCATTTTGAATCAACGTGGGAAGGGCGTTCCACTTGTATGCAGGCGCAATGAGGCGAGGGCGGTCGCTGCGAACGGTCGTGGCACTAGGGTCAGTTGGCGCAAAGGAATCTTTGGGCCAAGAGAATTTTGGGTCTGTGGTATCTAGGATAGTGGGAGTAGTGAAAGCTGCGGTATTGGTCTACAACCTGTCAGCGCGATATTCCACCGAGCCAACAATGGACTTACAGTAGATGGATAAAGCGGAACCATGTAATAGCTGTTCGTCGCCGTTGCGTAAATTCCGATAGCTTGCTGGGCGCTCGCTGCAGCGCTGGGGTCTGCCGGGGCATTGCCTCCGGAGCTGGCGCCGCTGGATGACCCGCTACTGCCATTGTTATTATTCTTGTTGGCCGCTCGACTACCAAGGACACCGCCAAGGACGGCTCCAACGATGACGAGAATAGCAATTGGTACCCCAAACTTGATCCAATTGCTGACACCTTTCTTGGGCGGGGTGACTAGGCCGGCCGCAGAGTCAGAGGCATCCTTGTTGGCCATGCTGGTGGCCGAGAAGAGGACGGCGACGACAAGGAAAGAAATAAAAAGGGCGAAGCGAAGGAAGGAGAGTAGACAGAAGAGAACGAGTTATATGCGACTTAGAAGGTGAAACACCGTGAGACACTAGCCCACACAGCTTCCATGACCGGCGTGGGAAAGTAACCATAGACAGGGAAAGACAGAACGCAGCAAAGTCGCAGATTCCAAAGGCTCCCTCCATGCAAACCAAGAAATCAACGTCATTTTGAGGGGTGATGCAAGTGATCTACCTGATTTTTATTCCGCAGTCGCGTCGTTGAAATATTCTTCCGCGGCCCCGGTGGCTGTGCGGGGCACTCCCACTCTATTCGCCGTAGCCAAACATATACGGTTAAAACGGACTATTGTCTACTATTGCTGCCCATCATACTTATAACTATCAAATTCAGTCCAGGGCCACCATCTAATGACTCCAACAACACTTCCACGACCATTAAGAGCAGAAGCTTCATCATCTCTGCACACCTGCCCGTCTGCTTCGACTGCACCAATCATTCCCTCTGCCAAACCGACCGTAATGTCTTCTTCTTGCGCAATCTCCGCAGATGTCTGGGGTCCATTCAAAGACAGGAATCCAACCAGACGCGCTGAAAACGCCGCGTGAGAATAAGGGGGTGTGTGAAGGACGGTCAGCCCTGAGTGGAGCTGGCGCGTCTGTATCGTAGGCGTGGTATACACAGGAAGATGGGGCAAAACCTGCAGGAACATCGCCGGGGGTATCAGTGCGACGCCTCGAGCACGATTCCATCCACCCCAAACTTCGTCTAGAGCAATGATGCCCCGATCTTTCATAATCGTTTGTAGCACACCTGCGAGTTCTTTCGCCAGCTGGTTGATCCATTCTCGTTCATCCCGCATCATGTCAAGCGTGACTGGAGCATTATCCATCTGTAATCCCAACTGCGAGAGTGATGACCTGATAAAAGTGGCTTCTTCTGGTTCAGAGGTCGGATTAGCAGCTGTCGATGTGGTCAACCGTTCGTTCAGGTCGGCGGCGAGTCGGACCATGTCTTTGGCTTTCAACATTAATGCCTCGAGGTCTTGAAGCGCATCTTTCATGTTTGTTTCTTGTCCTTGATTCGAGGTAGCCACTGATTGAAGAATGCCATCTGTAATGAACGTTAGATGGTCATCTGATACTATATTGCAACATGCACGTACTGATTCCTGAACCAGACAGTAATGGTTCATCAACGGTGAGCTAAGAAGTAACCTTTAGACGGTTCCGCGAATGGAAAAGAGCAAACGTACCCCCCATGCCTTTGTCTTCAAGCATGACTTGAGGTTGGAGTAGAATGCCTTATCGCCGCCTTTACGGAAACTTAGCTTTACCAAAGAGATTTCAGGTGCCAAGGGAACAGGCAGCTCAGCCGTGCATATCTCGCACGTCGTGTTAGAAGAGCTGTTCAGGTATGTGCAAGCAGGACATGCAATAGCGTCTGACGCTGTCGAAGCCGGAGTAGATAGCGTAGATGGTGACTCCCGTCGCACGCCGCATAGAGTGCAGACACGAGACGCTGCCGGACTCGTTCCAGGAGAGTTGCGATTGCCGCAGACATGGCACTCCCAGAGTTCCGGTTCAGGCGCGCCGGGCAGTGTCTGCGAGGCGAGATGGAGGGTCACTTTGGACGACGAGGTGAACAGGCCGGCATAATACTCTGTTTGCACAACGTATGAGAGATCCAGAGCAAAGGAATTGCGGCGAGTGTCCGTAAAGAATAAGCGATGCGATGATACGTGAACAGTTCCAGACTGGTGACTCGGCGATTTCTGCTGCCTAGCGAATAATCAGACGAAATATTACTATCAGAAAGGGTATACGCACCCGTCATATATGCCTACGCCGTTCTGTGAAGAGATCAGACGTTCATCAGTGTAGAGCAAAGCAGGAATGGGAATGGTGGAATCGATGGATTTCGTGTATCGCTTGAGGGCCATGTCCAGGTGAAAGCATTATAATAATCTGACATGAGCTAGTAGAATCGAAATAATGGCAAAGGAACTCACCTACCGGTCTACTGGGTCATCGTCGTTGGGAGAAAGGTTGGCTGTCACACCTTAGTCACTTACTTCCACTATTCTCGAAATCCTGTAATTCCTTCCGTGAATGGTCCTTCTGCAGCCTTTCTAACGGACTATAACGCTCTTGTCCACAGCCATGGACGTCGTGAAAGCCGTCGAGACCTATATCACAAGGCTGGTTTCCGAGCCATCTGCAATGAAGGTCCTCCTGCTGGACTCTCATACAGTACGTTTCCTCGATAATACACTTACCACCTAGTCTTACTGCAAATCTCTATGGAAGACTCCAATAGTATCCCTTGCTTCGACTCAGTCAATCCTGCTTTCTCATCAAGTCTACCTCACCGACCGGATAGACAACAAGAAACGGGACCGCATGCCTCACATGAAATGTGTCTGTTTCCTTCAGGCTACGGAAGAGAGTCTGGAGGCCCTACAAGTGGAATTGCGTGGACCTAAGTATTCAGAGTACTACTTGTGTCAGTCGGTGAATCTCTAGCTGTTCATAGCATACTAAGGATTTGCTCTCATGTTTCCAATGCAGACTTCACGAACATCCTGAGCAAATCCGTTATAGAGCTTCTTGCGGAGGTGGATGAATACGAAGTTGTCCGGGAGGTCCAGGTAGCATCACCATCTATTCTCGTCCTGTGCTTTGGATTGAAATTTGGTGAAGGAATACTTTGCAGACTACGCGCCACTATTACCCTCTCTGTTCTCATTAAACCACACACCGTCACCCTCTAAGCCGCTGTATGGGTCCACACCAAATTCATGGCATCCCGACGCGCTAGAACGCTCTATACAAGGAATATCGGCTGTCCTGCTTAGTCTCAAGAAGAAACCACTAATACGGTACGAGAGAATGAGCGGGATGGCAAAGAAGCTGGCCGTCGAAATTCAGGTGATGTAACTTATATCGACACGACACGTTTCATCTAACTGTTCTGCGCAGCATCGAATACAGTCCGAATCTACCCTCTTCGATTTCCGTCCCACCCAAGTTCCGCCGCTACTATTGATTCTTGACCGCCGAAATGACCCTGTTACCCCTCTGCTCTCACAGTGGACCTATCAAGGAATGGTCCATGAATTGCTTGGTATCCAAAATGGTCGAGTGAACCTGAGTATGGTCCCTGACATCCGACCAGAGCTCTCTGTGCGTCGAGCGATTGTTGTCTCACACAGAGAATTAAACTTTGTTTCAGGAAATCACTCTCACCACATCAACGGATCCATTCTTTCAGGCCCATTATCTTGCAACCTTTGGCGATCTAGGATCGTCACTGAAGAATTATGTCCAATCATATCAATCTCGATCCATGGCTCAGTCTCCGTCGTCCATTAACTCGATCGCAGATATGAAGCGCTTTGTTGAAGAATACCCGGAATTTCGGAAGCTGGGAGGTAACGTCAGCAAACACGTTGCCTTGGTGGGCGAGCTGAGTCGACTCGTCAGCCGAGACAAGCTTTTAGAAGTTGGAGAGATTGAGCAGGGTCTTGCAACAAGCGCTGGGGCTGATTTCAAGGTAACAACGATTCAACAGTCCCTAAATTTTATACTCACATTCATAGAGCGTACACGATTTGATCACGGATAAAGGTATACCGCCATGGAACAAGCTCCGTTTAGTTATCCTTTACGCCCTACGTTATCAGAAGACTCAAACGGCGAATATTGCTTCACTCATCAATCTTTTACTCGCGAACGGTATTTCTCGAGAGGAAGCTAGAGTGAGTGGGGACAAATTCTATGCTGAGTATATATTGACAGTCCTTCCAGCTTGTTTATGTGTTTTTTGAACATTGCAGGATCTGATCAACGTCAAGATGATCTCTTTTCCACAGAGTCACTCCTCGCAAAAGGACGATCGGCATTGAAGGGTCTGAAGGTGAGCTTCTGCCTCGCAGTTAAAATCCGGCAGGTCACTGATCTCATCATCATCAGGGCGTCGAAAACGTTTACACTCAACATACACCTCATCTTTCCGAGACTCTCGAGAATGTGTTCAAGGGCCGGTTGAAAGAAATAAGTTATCCTTTCGTTGATAACGCGGGGCCTAATGCATCTCTTCAAAGGTATGTGAACGACAAGTTCTAGTGTGCCTGTCATTAACATTTCGTAGACCGCAGGATGTTATAATATTCTTCATTGGTGGCACTACCTACGAAGAAGCACGCACCGTGACACTTCTCAACCAACAATCTTCCACGTCATCTGGTGGTATAGGAACACCCGGAGCAGGCATAAGGCTACTCCTTGGTGGGACTTGCGTTCATAACTCATCGACGTACGTAGCCATCTTACTACTCATATTATCTGAAGTTGAATTGGATCGGCAGCTATCTGGAAATGATAAAATCCGCTGCCGAGTCATTTCCGGCATCTGTATACGAACCTCCACCAGAATCAGCGTCAAATGCTCCAGCGCTCAACTTGAATCTACCGGGAGGTGTGAATGTCAGCTTGGGCGGGCCTGCGGGGTCAGGTGTGTATCGGGGGAGCGGCGAGGGCGTGGGATTGCAGGCGGATGGCATTCGAGACGGTATGATGAATTTGATAGGCAAGGTCAAGCAAGGTGTAGATCGCATCGCTACGCCACAATAACTTGACGGACGATTCACTCGCGGAATATATTTTCTCCTTTATAGGTATTTATCAAAGATGACAGATAAAATGGATATCATTCGCTTCAAGAAATTTGACTGTAAATAGCGACGCGTCCAGATTGAAATCAGTGAATATCTCAAGACACGGTAGAGATTGGGCAACAGCAGAGCTAGATATATTCAGGGACAGTAGCGTTATCTCGCCCATTCCTTGGGTAAACTGCGGGCCATCTGGTACTGAAAAGCGTCCGGTACACGGATGATGGCGAGCAAGTGACACGTCGCTGATCACGAGACTCGAGTCTTGCTTGACGCACGCCTCAATTCCACCTTGAATTCATATTACCTCTCCTTCTTTTCTTCTTTCTTGGTCTTCATCCTGTATCGGTTCTGGTCGTAATGGCGAAAGGGCTGTTTGGCGCCCTGAAGGGCATTGATGCTTTTGGCAAGGTATCGCCTATGTCGCGTCTTCTCTTGGATGTATCCTTACCGACTTTGCAGACAACGGACGATGTGAAGGTCAAGACACGCACTGGAGCTTTTTGTGAGTCGTCGGTATACTTCAAGTTGTGAATTCACGTATATAATACGGGCGAACTCTAGTAACAATCCTTTCTGCTGCAATCATTCTGGCCTTCTCAACCATGGAATTTATTGATTATCGGAGAGTTTACAACCGACACGTCAATTGTCGTGGATAAGAGCAGAGGAGAGAAGCTTACCGTGAACATGAATGTCACCTTCCCAAGAGTGCCTTGCTACCGTACGTGTACTATCCAGTGCTACTTGGTTGCAGCTGTTCACTCTACATGCAGTTCTCAGCGTGGATGTGATGGATATTAGTGGAGAGACTCAGCGCGACCTCTCGCACAATATTCTCAAGACCCGGCTCGACAAGAAGGAAAAGCCCATACCCAACTCCTTCAGCGCCGAGCTGAGAAATGATATCGACAAGATGAACGAACAGACGTCCGGCGATTATTGTGGATCCTGCTACGGCGGTCTCGAGCCCGCAAGCGGGTGTTGCAATACCTGTGAGGAAGTCCGGACGGCATACGTTAACCCGGGGCTGGAGTTTCACGAATCCCGACGCCATTGAGCAGGTAAAGCTAACGTTGGCGGTCGGACCTAAGTGTTGCTGACCCACATAACATTAGTGTAAATCGGAAGGCTGGGCCGACAAGTTGCGTGAGCAAGCTGATGAAGGATGCAATGTTTCCGGGCGCATTCGTGTTAATAAGGTTATTGGCAACATCCACCTTTCGCCGGGAAGATCATTCCAGACCAGTGGGCGCAACGTCTACGACCTGGTTCCTTACTTGAAGGATGATGGCAATCGGCATGACTTCTCTCATACGATCCATCAATTCTCCTTTGAAGGTATGTGAAGCGAACATCTAGTGAATGTATGCTCATGCAGCATATAGGTGACGACGAATACGACATATTCAAGGCTGCGTCCGGGCGGGAAATGAAACAAAGGTTAGGGCTTGGTCAAAACCCGCTGGACGGTACGGCTGGACGGGTACGTTTATCATGCAACACACTTCAAACTTGTCGCCTTATCATCATGCATAGACGAACAAAGCCCAATACATGTTCCAATACTTCCTCAAAGTTGTGTCGACACAATTCAGAACTCTGGATGGGAAAACAGTCCGTCACACTCACCCCGCCGCTATCTTTACGTCTAATGCTTTTTTAATAACGGCAGATAAACACACTTCAGTACAGTGCCACGCATTTCGAACGTGACCTCTCAGACGGTGGACAGACCGGCACCCCGCAGGGAGTGCATGTGCAACATGGCGTTACCGGTGTACCTGGTGAGTACTAACGACCACTTAATGAGCGCAGCGAGTCAACGACACGTCGTTATCCCCTCCTAGGTGCTTTCTTCAACTTTGAGATTTCGCCAATACTGGTTGTACACTCTGATACTCGGCAATCATTTGCACACTTCCTTACATCGTACGTGTCTTCATCGTCGCGCTTGTCCTTGGCATTGATCGGGATTTCCAGAACATGTGCTATCGTTGGAGGAGTGCTTACAGTAGCCTCCATCCTTGACAGTGTTGTCTTTGCGACCACCCGCGCCTTGAAAAAGTCAGGTGTGAATCACGCTAATGGAAATGGCGTAGGCTATGGCGGCGGAAAACTGATGTAAAATTATGCCGTCCATATTTAGCAGAATGTATTATTCGTGCACCACAGCAGCCGAGAAACGATGATAATTTACAGATGCTACATGGTCTATTGTATGTCCTTTGAATAATGATAAGTAATATACACCCAGAGTAATAGCCCGCTTTATGACTTTTTCCCCGTCGTCTTGGATCGAGCGGTTGTGGTTGAGACGCGGCGCTTCTTGGCAGGAGATGCGGGTGGGGCAGGTGTTGGGGGAGGTCGCTTGTGGGTCGGCAGGTCGTCTAAATCATCATTATCCTAGTGCGGGCCGTAAGTCTATGTATCTATATAACAAAAAAGTGAACGGCAGCTTACATCAGGTCCAATCATCAGTTCGTCTTCCTCGTCATCATCTTCCTCGTCTCCCCCAAAGAGATCGCTGTCATCATCCCTAACAGCTCGCGAGGAGGGGCGGTCGGGGAGGTCGGTAAGACGTCGCTTGTTCGGACAATTCATCGTCTTCCTCCTCCTCCTCCTCCTCCTCCTCCTCGTCGACATCCTCACCCGAGTCCTCCTGTTTGACATGAAAGACCGCTCTCACTCGTCTTATCACCTTCGTGCGAGGCTGTTGAGTTTCCGTTCTGACCGGGGTACGTACACCAGTTCGTTTGGATGTTGATGGTTCTGCAAAGGGATTCGGGGTCGTAGATGTTTTCAAGACAGTAATCGGGGGTTTTGACTTTATAGTAGATTTCGCGTGTGTTGGAGGCTGTTTTCGTGCTTTCGTGACTGCATTTCGTGGAGTAGGAGGGTCGCCTTCGGGTGGACTGAGTGGCAAACAAGGATTCTTCTTCGTCGGAGCAGAACTCGCGATTCATCTGGAGAGCCTGAATGGTCGGCATAGCGAGAGATGGGCGTTAAAGGTGCTACATGAGAAGGCTGATGGGGCAAACTTGATGAATAGTCGTCTACCAACCTGCAAAGAACACCATACCAACAATCGTTCTGCACTAGCTCATCAAGCCGCGAGGACAAAGTACAACGCTCCTGTTCGACGCGAAGAAAATGTTCTTGCCAGTTTCGCGACTGATCTTTCCATTGGAAGCCTCGCGTCGTAGCTGGCCTATCGTCTCAGTTTGATGATTTATCTGCGAGACGAGATGAGAACAATTTCAGCAGCATCGCGGATCAACACACAGTCATCTCTGCCTGCTTAGCCTAGGTGAAAGGTAAGGGGTGGCACAGCAAGGATTGCGTTATCCTGACTTTTTGTTTCCACTCTTGGATCTCAAGTTCGGCTACATGAAGGGCATTCACCGTGTTGTCCCTTTCGTTTCTTGCATCCTGAGTAGCATTTTGAGCGCGCTCTAGTTTGTCGGTGGCTGATTTTTCGACCTCTGAAAACTAAAGGAATGTTTGTCGTGAGATATTACAGGGAAGGTGGTTTGGAAGCGTACGACTTGGTTTATAGATTTGGATAGAGCTGATATTGAGTCTGCGATGACGGCAACGGATGCCATGTGGAAAAACCGGTGTCGCTTGTCGAAGGTCAAGTTCAAC
>JAUDZF010000291.1:0-27109 GCA_030407055.1 Armillaria mellea
TTCCCCATTCTGTGTCTTGTACCCATGAGTTATGCTCTCAGGTCCATCCCTTCCACTTGACTAAATAGTCAACGGCGTCTTGGGCCTTTCGTCCCTTCTTCCCCCTGATTTTATGGGTTCAGGAATCCAGTACTTCCTCCACTTTGTATTGTTCTTCATTGTTGATGAGATGGGTGGAGGCGGTGGTGGATTCTCTTGATTGGAAAAGAAGGTGTGTGGTACATGGAGATAATAGTTTCTCGTTGAAACACGGATGTATCTTCCAATGAGGTGGGAGCTTCAGCTTGTATGCTGATGCTCCAGACTTTTCGAGGATTACGAAGGGTCCTACTCGTTTGTCGTCGAGTTTTTTCTTGGGTCGCGGTAAATGGAGATTCGCGGCGTCAAGCCAGACATGCTCTCTGACCTTATACTCAGCTGCAGGGCGTTTCCTTTTGTCATATTGGACTTTCATTTGTTTCTGCTGCTTTTTGCAGGGCTGTTTGCATTTGTTTGTGGACTTCTGCCATGGTCATGGTGAATGTTCACAGCGGCTGGGTTTTTAGGAAGGGGGGAGGTTCGAACGGAGTCAGGTACGAGACGTGGGTTATGGCCATAGAGTACCATGAATGGGCTTTTCCCAGTGGCCGAGTGCACTCGGTTATTGTGGGCAAATTCTGCCATGGGCAGCCAGTCGCTCCAGTCGTCCTGTTGGTAAGAGACGAAGAGGCGAAGATAGCCTTCGAGCTCTTGGTTGACTCATTCGGTTTGTCCATCGGTCTGAGGGTGGAAGGCAGTTGAGGCGTTTGGTGTGATGTCCAGGATTTGGTACAGGTCTTTCATGAATGCTGAAACAAATTGGGGACCTCGATTGGAGATGACGACCGAGGGCATGCCGTGCTTCGCATAGATGTGGTCTCAAAGTATTTTGGCCCATCCTTCCGCAGAGAGTTCTATGTTACAGGGGACAGGAATGATTGCTTTGGAGAAGTGGTCAACAATGACGAGGAGAGCGTCGTAGCCTTTGGATTCGGGTAGTCCAGTGACCATGTCGACTGATATATGAGTCCACGGTTCCGATGGGATAGTGTTAGGGTGGAGAGGAGCAGCCTTTGCTTGGGTGCTTGCCTTTGTTTGTTGGCACGTCTTGCAGCCCTTGACATATAGTTCTACATCCTTTTTGAGTTTCGGCCACCAGTACTCTCGTTGGACGAGCTCCTTGGTCTTTTCGATGCCTGGGTACCCGGCGGTGATGTGGTCATGACTCTGGGCGATGATTTCCCCTCGAAGAGCATGGTCTCTTGGGACATAGACTCGTCCATCGTAGAATAAGAGCCCATCCTTTTGGGTGATCCCTCGTTTGTGGTTGAGAGAATTTGCGATTCCTTGGTCCCAGTCCTCCTTTCGTCGGAGGGCTCTTTGGACCTTAGAGTATACCTCGGTCGCGGTGGGCATGATGAGGGCCCTGAAGTGCTCTGGTTGGAGGACAACGACATCGTCATTATCGTCCTTGCCTTGGTTATGATCGTCTCGTTGGGAGAGAAGGTCGGCTTTTTTGTTGCAACACCGGGTTGATGGTGGAGGACAAAGTGGTATTCCGTGAGCTCGGTGACCCCACCGTGCTTGGCGCCTGTTCAATTTCTGGGGCTTTCGGAAATACTGGAGGTTTTGATGATCTGTCCAGATTTCAACATCTTCAGTGGCGCCCATAAGGTAATGTCGCCATTCCGACAATGCCAGCATGATAGCGAGCAGCTCCTTGTTGTAGATTTCATAGTTTCATTCCATTACCGTGAGGGCTTTGGACATGAATGCTACTGGTTGCCACTTTCCTTCCTGTTGCTGACTGAGGATGGCGCCAATGGCTCCATCACTTGAGTTGGCTTCCACCCTTGAAACGGCCTTTCTCTGTCGGGATGGCAAGTACGACGTCCTCTGCCATTTGCTTCTTCAGCTGTTGGAACACCTGATTCTGGGCGGTTCCCCACGTCCACTCCGCTTTTCCAGTGAGTTGGGTGAGTGGTCGGACAATTTTCAAGTAGTCGCGGATGAATTTGCGATAAAAGTTGGTAAATCCAAGGAATGACTGTAGTTCCTTCTTCTTGGTAGGTGTCGGCCACTCGGTGATCCCAGCGACCTTAACCTGATCCATTCGTACTGAGTTCTCACTGATGATCACTCCCAAGTATTCGGTTTCTAGTACTTCAAACTCGCACTTCTCCGCCTTGAGGAATAGTTTATTCTCTCAGAGGCGTTGGAGTACATGGCGTACGATTTGGCGATGTTCGTCGAGACCCTTGGTGAAGATGAGGATGTCGTTGAGATAGATCGTGACCTTGCCTTCTGCAATGAGGTCTTTAAAGATATCGTTCATCATCCACTGGAAGGTGGCGGGCGAATTGGTGAGCCCGAAGAACATGACGGTTGGTTCAAAGAGGCCTCAATTCGTTCAGAAGGTGGCCTTTTCCTCATCTCCCTCTTGATTCAGACGTTGTTGTATCCCCAACGAACATCGAGTTTGGTGAAATACTTTGCCCCTTGGAGTTTGTCGATGAGTTCAGAGATGAGAGGGAGCGGGTAGCGGTTCTTGATTGTCATCTCGTTTAGCTTTCGATAGTCCTGTATGGGTCGGAGGGAACCGTCCTTCTTTTTGACGAAGAAGAAGGGGGATGTGAACGGAGACTTGGATGGACGAATTCGGCCCGATTCCAAGTTCTCATCTAGGAACTTGTCCAGTTGTTCCTGTTTGTTTCTGTTCAAGGGATAACCTTGCAGTCGAGCGTTGACTTGGCGTTTGGGGACGAGCTCGATGGCATGGTCCCACTGTTTCCGTTCGGGAAGGTCGTCGAAGTTTTCTTTTGAAAACAAGTCGTGGTATGAGCGATAGTGCTCGGGTACCATTTCTTCAAAGGTCTTCTTCGGCTTGTCCATATTGGCCTGGGCCGCTAGGTCATTTGCATGGTGTAACCATGCGAATGACGAGTTCCTCCTGCATGTTAACCGCAAAGAATAGTCTCTCCTTCTTCAAGTTCTTCATCCCATCGATCATCAGGATCTGCATCGGGGAGTGGGAATGGGTTCTTGGTGCATTGGCAGCGACCGAAAATGATCAAGCCCGTCTTCCAGTTGATAACTGGGTTATGGCGTTTAAGCCAATCGTGGCCGAGGTAAAGATCCTTCGAGCTGAGGTCGGTGACGGCTAAGTCGATATGTTCACTGTGTCCTCCAATGGTAATGCGGAGTTCGACAAATTCAGTGATGTTTCCCACCTTATTGCGAGTCCCATCGGCATTGTAGACGGGGATGGGGGCAGCGGCTTTCCTTGTGTCGAAGCTGGTGACTCTGGACGTAGGAGCAATTTATGGAGCTTCCCGTACAGCCACTGTCTACGAGGGCATGGGTGGTCAGGACTTGGTTGTTCGTGGTGGTTTCTAGCTGAACGCTGAGCGTGAAGTCTCACCCAGTTGACCTGGTCCCTCGGATGTAACGGATTGGTTGTTGGAGTTCATACAGCTCTTCTAATGCGGGTTCACCTCCCTGTTTTAGTCCATTGATCAAGTCTTCGACGATCTCGCCGACTCGATTCTGGTGGACCCAACAGTGGAGGGCGGCTTTGGCTTCTTCGTCAGTGCGGGCTTCGCGGATGGCACGAAGGGTCCATTCCACGCCAAAGGGTTTGAGCCAACGGTCGGGTGGTGGTGTCGGGGGTGTCTGGTATAGAAGGGGGGATTCCCAAATGGGATAGTACTTGGCATCGGACTTCTCCTGGGCGGTGCTTTCTTTCTGCTGTTTCGCCCACCATTGCTGATACGCCATGTCGTCTTCTTCGTCAGGAACTTCTACCATGGTAACAGCATGCCCCCTTTTTACCGCCTGGGCACTAGCGGGTCCAGGTCCTGCGGCTCTCTTGGCGTCCTTGGCCGGTCGTGCATCTTTGTCGGTGTTGGGTCGGGTAGCGTTGTGGAGATGCCCACTTCCGGTCTGTATGCCAGGGCTAACCCTTCGAGGGTCGGGGGGCTGGTCCGTGAGCATCATGTTCTTGTCGCATGAACCGTGACTGCCATTACCTACTGGCACCAGCAGTTGGGTGGGGTTGTGCTCTACTACCTCACCACTTCCGACTCGGTGTTTCATTTGTTTCTGTCCCGGTCCTGCTTGAGTCTTCCGGGAACACTTACCCTGTTATGATTTTTCCCTTTATCTTATCTTATCAAAGGGCTTATCGCTATCTCACCTTATCTCAAAGTGCTTATCCACAGTTACCACGACCATAACGGACGTTCTCAACAATGGTACTATGGCTCATGACTATCGCCTGACTACCTCATCGCTTTCTCGTTGTTTCCGCATGACAACCACAGTTGTCATTCTATTCTTAGTCCTATAGCTTTCATATATAAGTAGTGTAGCTCTCGCTGTATATCCCCAGCTTCGAGCTAAAGTTTATCTATACCATCCTTTACTCTCACCATAGAACTCGACTAAGACATTAGTCCTTCTTCGCTGAGCTAGCAGACACCAAAGTCATTCTCCAGTGATTGTCCGAACACGAGACAGCCAAAGTCTAGACTCGTCTCTAGTCACGTGAAGTTTGGGTCTAACAATTAGCTCGAAGCTTCCTTCCTGTTTCTTCACCATTCACCGTGAAGAAACCCATCTATGCAGACTTTCGAACAAGCCATCGTAATCACCGTCTCTATCATCCTAGGATCCTTAGCGATCCTCACCATCATTGCCCTCACCCTCGAGTACGAGGAAGAAATACGACAGTTCTTCAGAAGACTTGGAGAACGTCGTCCCCAACCCCGACCCCAACACCCACCACCTACTAGCTATGTTACCCCTTTTCAAATCCAACAACCCGTTCCTATCTCACAACAGGACCTCGTCAACCACCTTGCCCAACGACACGGCTTCACCGCCAACTCCAGTGACGAGTTCCCATCTCGGTCGGCACCGCCCAGAAACGCAACTCCCAGGCCCAGTAGACCAAGAGGAGCTCCGCGAACCCCTTCCCCCGACCATGACACCCTCAAGTCTATTCCCCTGGACGAACCCTTTCCAGCACCGGAAATCATCACGGACAGGCCCCCAACTGCTCAAGAGGCCTACGACCTCAGCAGGTACCTTCTCGGGAGATACGAGGTGAGTATCCCGCCCGCCTACGTCGAGCCTGCTCTCCCCAAGAGACCAGTCAGCCTTGAAGGATTCCGAATCTGAGTCGTCGGAAACAAGTGGGAGCTCCGAGGCACCTTCGAGCAGTTCCTGGAGGATGAAGAAGAAGACAAAGAAACGGTTCACCCCACCGAAGAGGAGCCCCACCCTGATGAGCGGCCTGTCATCCCGATCCTTCCACACTCCCCCAAGCAGGAATCGCTCCCCCTCGAACCCCAGCCCGACACTCCCCCCCACACTCCCTCCCCAGAAATCAACGAGCCCAACGAGCTTGCCCACCATACCGACCCCGACAATCCCTTCAACCCTCGGAGCGCAGACTATGACTGGCCTGCCCTCTCACAGGCAGACCAAGACATACTTGGCCCTGCCCAGTCCGCTGCCTGGGAGCTACAACGTGCCGACCTTGAAAGCCGAGGGGGCTGGCACTCGCCCATCCGTCCAGACATGGATGAGTGGTTGGCTATCAATTGAGAAGACGATATTCCACGAAGGGGCAGAGACCAAACCATTCGCGCCCGCGTACACGCCAATCTCAACTGGGGGATATACCCAACCTCTGCCAGCCATCGGATCTATGGAATCCGAGAAAGGACAAGGGAAGAAGAGAGAGAGATGGGAGTTATCCTCCTCATACTCGCCAGATGATATGAGCAGGAACGCGCTGAGTCCAGGGCTAGGGATGCCCTGGAATAATTTTGATACTTTTAACTACGATGAAGAAACGTTCGGCAGGGCCGAGCAGTACGGCCCCAATAAATTCTCTTCACAGTACAGCCCGTACACGCTAGATGACGCCCCATATCCCGAACCACTGCCAGACTCCCCGCCCCCTCGAATTTCCCAGCCGAGAAGCCGACGACAGTATCACGGCTATCACGAACCCGGCCCGAGCCGCCTCCTCGCAGGAGCAGGATCGAACATAGACGTAGATCCTGATCCCAACCAGCCTGGAGATACCCAGCAGCCGACTGAACCTCCAGCGCCCCCAACACCTCCAACCCTCGAGTCTCTCGCTGCCAAAGTCACCCACTGGAGGACCGCTTGCTTTGACTTAGCCAAGCGGCTCAATGACATGGACGGCATGCTCGCAAAATACAAGCCACCCTCGTCCTCATCCAGTGGCGGGAGTGACAGATGGTCCCTACCAAAGCCACCCCGAATACCGGGTCGACCACCGTTTGCACCTCCGGTCGGGACCGCAGCAACCCAGGAACCGTTCCTCCAGGTACGACCAACGATGCACGAGCTCCCGGACAAGTTTGCCGGGGCCCATGACGACATCGAGCGCTACCTAGGGGACTGCAACTTGTATTTCGCCTCCTTCGAGGTCTACTTTCCATACTCCTCGATCAAAATCCAACTCGTGTCTTCCCTACTAAAAGGTCCCGCCAAAGACTGGTGGGTGTATCGAAGGCCCGACTTCTACAACGCCAATGCCCAATGAGTCCGATATCCGAGCTGGAACGGATACTGCGACCTTATCCGCCGCCAGTTCTCTGACCCCGCCATCGAACAGCAGCACGAGAAGAGGATGAACAAGATACGAATGGGCAGTGGGAACGCCAACGATTTCTTCCAAGCCATAGAAATCCAAGCCAAGCTGGCGGGACTCCAACACGATGAGGGAGAAAGAGGGAAAATGGTCCAGGCCGTCAGATGGGGAATCCCACAGAGCTACACGAAGACCATCACGAACCAAGGCATCCATACCCCTGAAACCTATCCCGAGTGGAAGGAACGCGTCTGCAAGCTCTATATCGATCGTACCAAACAAACGATCTTTGAGCAGACTCTCGGACGCCCCGACGAGCGACGACCTGACCACCGACAAGGCAATAAACCCAGACCATCGAACCAACACCAAAGCCCCAGTAAACCAACTGGGGCCTCAAGTTCGATGCCGGCCAAGCAGTTGGGACAGGGCAAGACCGTCAGTCGAGACGCCGGTCTGGGAGATGGACCACATATGGAGGACAGGGACAAGCCATGGACATAGACGTCCTGCGAAGGGAGGGGAGATGTTACCATTGCAAGGAGAAGGGGCACATGTCAAAGGATTGCCCAAAGAGGAGAGAGTATAAGGACATTCGCTCACTAGTAGTAGTTGAGCAGGCGGAGCAAACTGAGCCGAAGACAGGGTCGAAGATAGAGGAGGTAAAAGATTAGGTCGTCAAGGGCTCGATTCCCCTTCGACGACCTCCTCCTCTCGTACTGGTGCGCTTTCTCGTCCTCCTGGTGGGGCTTATAACATTTCTTTAGTTAAAACTTCTGTATTATCTACCGTGCATTCCAATATACCGATTTCCACCACTTTTAATGTCTCCAACACGACTAGCAAACCAGTACCAAAAGAATCGAACCGATACGCAGTCCTCGCACAATTCGACACTCCGGACTCAAACGCTGAAGAGGGCGACTCCTCTGATGCCGAACAGGGAAAAGACTCCTCGGAGTTGGCAGAGAGCCTCCCACCGAACTTGCCAGAACCCCTAATATGGGAACTGCCCGCATGTGAACCCCTTGGGGGGAACGCCTCTGTGGGACTGGCTAATCAGAGCTTGAATACCCTCACGGGGAAAGGCTCTGGCAAGCGGCCCTACGAAGCCGCAGGAACCTTGGGTAAGTGTTCCCGGAAGACTCAAGCAGGACCGGGACAGAAACAAATGAAACACCGAGTCGGAAGTGGTGAGGTAGTAGAGCACAACCCCACCCAACTGCTGGTGCCAGTAGGTAATGGCAGTCACGGTTCATGCGACAAGAACATGATGCTCACGGACCAGCCCCCCGACCCTCGAAGGGTTAGCCCTGGCATACAGACCGGAAGTGGGCATCTCCACAACGCTACCCGACCCAACACCGACAAAGATGCACGACCGGCCAAGGACGCCAAGAGAGCCGCAGGACCTGGACCCGCTAGTGCCCAGGCGGTAAAAAGGGGGCATGCTGTTACCATGGTAGAAGTTCCTGACGAAGAAGACGACATGGCGTATCAGCAATGGTGGGCGAAACAGCAGAAAGAAAGCACCGCCCAGGAGAAGTCCGATGCCAAGTACTATCCCATTTGGGAATCCCCCCTTCTATACCAGACACCCCCGACACCACCACCCGACCGTTGGCTCAAACCCTTTGGCGTGGAATGGACCCTTCGTGCCATCCGCGAAGCCCGCACTGACGAAGAAGCCAAAGCCGCCCTCCACTGTTGGGTCCACCAGAATCGAGTCGGCGAGATCGTCGAAGACTTGATCAATGGACTAAAACAGGGAGGTGAACCCGCATTAGAAGAGCTGTATGAACTCCAACAACCAATCCGTTACATCCGAGGGACCAGGTCAACTGGGTGAGACTTCACGCTCAGCGTTCAGCTAGAAACCACCACGAACAACCAAGTCCTGACCACCCATGCCCTCGTAGACAGTGGCTGTACGGGAAGCTCCATAAATTGCTCCTACGTCCAGAGTCACCAGCTCGACACAAGGAAAGCCGCTGCCCCCATCCCCGTCTACAATGCCGATGGGACTCGCAATAAGGTGGGAAACATCACTGAATTTGTCGAACTCCGCATTACCATTGGAGGACACAGTGAACATATCGACTTAGCCGTCACCGACCTCAGCTCGAAGGATCTTTACCTCGGCCACGATTGGCTTAAACGCCATAACCCAGTTATCAACTGGAAGACGGGCTTGATCATTTTCGGTCGCTGCCAATGCACCAAGAACCCATTCCCACTCCCCGATGCAGATCCTGATGATCGATGGGATGAAGAACTTGAAGAAGGAGAGACTATTCTTGCGGTTAACATGCAGGAGGAACTCGTCATTCGCATGGTACACCATGCAAATGACCTAGCGGCCCAGGCCAATATGGACAAGCCGAAGAAGACCTTTGAAGAAATGGTACCCGAGCACTATCGCTCATACCACGACTTGTTTTCAAAAGAAAACTTCGACGACCTTCCCGAACGGAAACAGTGGGACCATGCCATCGAGCTCGTCCCAAACGCCAAGTCAACGCTCGACTGCAAGGTTTATCCCTTGAACAGAAACAAACAGGAACAACTGGACAAGTTCCTAGATGAGAACTTGGAATCGGGCCGAATTCGTCCATCCAAGTCTCCGTTCACATCCCCCTTCTTCTTCGTCAAAAAGAAGGACGGTTCCCTCCGACCCATACAGGACTATCGAAAGCTAAACGAGATGACAATCAAGAACCGCTACCCGCTCCCTCTCATCTCTGAACTCATCGACAAACTCCAAGGGGCAAAGTATTTCACCAAACTCGATGTTCGTTGGGGATACAACAACGTCTGAATCAAAGAGGGAGATGAGGAAAAGGCCACCTTCTGAACGAATTGAGGCCTCTTTGAACCAACCGTCATGTTCTTCGGGCTCACCAATTCGCCCGCCACCTTCCAGTGGATGATGAACGATATCTTTAAAGACCTCATTGCAGAAGGCAAGGTCACGATCTATCTCAACGACATCCTCATCTTCACCAAGGGTCTCGACGAACATCGCCAAATCGTACGCCATGTACTCCAACGCCTCTGAGAGAATAAACTATTCCTCAAGGCGGAGAAGTGCGAGTTTGAAGTACTAGAAACCGAATACTTGGGAGTGATCATCAGTGAGAACTCAGTACGAATGGATCAGGTTAAGGTCGCTGGGATCACCGAGTGGCCGACACCTACCAAGAAGAAGGAACTACAGTCATTCCTTGGATTTACCAACTTTTATCGCAAATTCATCCGCGACTACTTGAAAATTGTCCGACCACTCACCCAACTCACTGGAAAAGCGGAGTGGACGTGGGGAACCGCCCAGAATCAGGTGTTCCAACAGCTGAAGAAGCAAATGGCAGAGGACGTCGTACTTGCCATCCCGACAGAGAAAGGCCGTTTCAAGGTGGAAGCCAACTCAAGTGATGGAGCCATTGGCGCCATCCTCAGTCAGCAACAGGAAGGAAAGTGGCAACCAGTAGCATTCATGTCCAAAGCCCTCACGGTAATGGAATGAAACTATGAAATCTACAACAAGGAGCTGCTCGCTATCATGCTGGCATTGTCGGAATGGCGACATTACCTTATGGGCGCCACTGAAGATGTTGAAATCTGGACAGATCATCAAAACCTCCAGTATTTCCGAAAGCCCCAGAAATTGAACAGGCGCCAAGCACGGTGGGTCACCGAGCTCACGGAATACCACTTTGTCCTCCACCATCAACCCGGTGTTGCAAACAAAAAAGCCGACCTTCTCTCCCAACGAGACGATCATAACCAAGGCAAGGACGATAATGACGATGTCGTTGTCCTCCAACCAGAGCACTTCAGGGCCCTCATCATGCCCACCGCGACCGAGGTATACTCTAAGGTCCAAAGAGCCCTCCGACGAAAGGAGGACTGGGACCAAGGAATCGCAAATTCTCTCAACCACAAACGAGGGATCACCCAAAAGGATGGGCTCTTATTCTACGATGGACGAGTCTATGTCCCAAGAGACCATGCTCTTCGAGGGGAAATCATCGCCCAGAGTCATGACCACATCACCGCCGGGTACCCAGGCATCGAAAAGACCAAGGAGCTCGTCCAACGAGAGTACTGGTGGCCGAAACTCAAAAAGGATGTAGAACTATATGTCAAGGGCTGCAAGACGTGCCAACAAACAAAGGCAAGCACCCAAGCAAAGGCTGCTCCTCTCCACCCTAACACTATCCCATCGGAACCGTGGACTCATATATCAGTCGACATGGTCACTGGACTACCCGAATCCAAAGGCTACGACGCTCTCCTCGTCATTGTTGACCACTTCTCCAAAGCAATCATTCCTGTCCCCTGTAACATAGAACTCTCTGCGGAAGGATGGGCCAAAATACTTTGAGACCACATCTATGCGAAGCACGGCATGCCCTCGGTCGTCATCTCCAATCGAGGTCCCCAATTTGTTTCAGCATTCATGAAAGACCTGTACCAAATCCTGGACATCACACCAAACGCCTCAACTGCCTTCCACCCTCAGACCGATGGACAAACCGAATGAGTCAACCAAGAGCTCGAAGGCTATCTTCGCCTCTTCGTCTCTTACCAACAGGACGACTGGAGCGACTGGCTGCCCATGGCAGAATTTGCCCACAATAACCGAGTGCACTCGGCCACTGGGAAAAGCCCATTCATGGTACTCTATGGCCATAACCCACGTCTCGTACCTGACTCCGTTCGAACCTCCCCCTTCCTAAACCCAGCCGCTGGAACATTCACCATGACCATGGCAGAAGTCCACAAACAAATGCAAACAGCCCTGCAAAAAGCAGCAGAACAAATGAAAGTCCAATATGACAAAAGGAAACGCCCTGCAGCTGAGTATAAGGTCAGAGAGCATGTCTGGCTTGACGCCGCGAATCTCCATTTACCGCGACCCAAGAAAAAACTCGACGACAAACGAGTAGGACCCTTCGTAATCCTCGAAAAGTCTGGAGCATCAGCATACAAGCTGAAGCTCCCACCTCATTGGAAGATACATCCGTGTTTCAACGAGAAACTATTATCTCCATGTACCACACCTTCTTTTCCGAATCAAGAGAATCCACCACCGCCTCCACCCGATCTCATCAACAATGAAGAACAATACAAAGTGGAGGAAGTACTGGATTCCTGAACCCGTAAAATCAGGGGGAAGAAGGGACGAAAGGCCCAAGACGCCGTTGACTATTTAGTCAAGTGGAAGGGATGGACCTGAGAGCATAACTCATGGGTACAAGACACAGAAATGGGGAATGCTCAGGAAGCGATCCAAGACTATGAAGACAAGATCCAACAAGCAGGATGAGTCGACATAGCCAAAATTGTAACCAAGGATCCCACTATGGCCATCACCATGATCCTCGACCATGAATACCGCGACAGTATTGTATATTATAAGGCCCAATGACAGGACAGACTTCAGAAATGAGTCAAAAACCCCGACAATGACTTATGGAAGGACCTTATAGATGAATATTGGAGTAATGAACTTTCACACCAACTTGACACCCCCGAGGACGAGCCATGACAATTGGGACAATTGTCTTAACAAGGGGGTAATGTTACAATTTTTCCCTTTATCTTATCTTATCAAAGTGCTTATCGCTATCTTATCTTATCTCAAGCGCTTATCCACAGTTACCACGACCATAACGGACGATCTCAACAATGGTACTATGGCTCACGACTATCGCCTGACTACCTCGTTGCTCTCTTGTTGTTTCCGCACGACAACCACGGTTGTCGTTCTATTCTTAGTCCTATAGCTTTCATATATAAGTAGTGTAGCTCTCGCTGTATATCCCCAGCTTCGAGCTAAAGTTTATCTATACCATACTTTACTCTCACCACAAGAACTCGACTAAGAACTTAGTCCTTCTTTGCTGAGCTACAGACATCCAGGTCATTCTCCGGTGATTGTCCGAACATGAGACAGCCAGAGTCTAGACCCGTCTATAGTCACGTGAAGTTCGGGTCTAACAGTAGCGACCTCCAACAGTCACTTGCAAATAAGAGGACTTGACGTCAATGAGGGTCTGCCAATAATTTAAGTACCCCTTGTTGGTCATGGCTTCATCAACAGATGACACGAATTCCCGGAAGAAAGTATCTTCGACGACGAGGGGGTAGTACTGCTTGATAGCAGTCTAATCACGGATATTCAGTCACGTCAATACGATCAAGGACACATTTACTCACTTGCACACTGGTGGCCTCATCAAAGTATGAGGTGATGCGTGGGAGCATAGCGTCGGCCTCGAGAGGTTTCTTGAGGAGCACGTCAGCATGCTGAATGAGAGAGTTAAGAGATGGAACGGTTTCAGTATTGAAAGACATGAGAGAGAGTTAGAAAGATGAGGTTTCTGAGGACCAAATGATGAAAACTCGAGCTCTTTATACGAAAACTCAAGGACGTCTCACCTCATCGACTTTACATGAAAATTCCCATTTAGCTCACAATGACGTGACCAGAACATACCATGGAGACTAGAGCTCACATTTTTAAACTCCAAAACTCAGCGGCTGTTGTTTTGAAATTTGTGTCTTCCAACCTCGCTTTAAATCTTTTGATGTCTTTGTCACCAAAGATTTAAAAAGTTTAGGGGGGAGAGACATGGATTCCATGTGTTTTTGACATAGCAATATGCACAAGACTCACCACAATATTTGTGTGAAATATCTAACGAAATCATGAAAGAAACGACCTCACAATTCACGAAATACTGCTTGAAAAATCACGGATATTCCATTATCAGTGATATTTTTATCATGCTCCACAGCAATTTGACTACAAGTAATGGAGATATCACGAAAATTTCAAGCAGACATGATGACTCATGACCTACAGCATGGCATTAACGAATCACAAAGTCCAATGGTGTCAGAGCCTTGGCCATCCACATTCCTTATCACTCCAAACATCATGGCAATATGGAATTCCAGGGACTTAAACCGAAACGGTGACACAAAACAGCACCCAAGTCAGGAAGTCATGGGAATTCAGACACGTGACCTCCATTGCCAAAATTTCTCTAAGTCTGAATCCCTCAAAAAACCCTGAAAATTTGAACGATAAATTCACACAAGTCACACAAAAATCAGGAAAAATACAAGTTATTTATTTCAGCCCTCTTTGGAGCAATGTCATGCAGTATGTGAAAATTTTGCCTGAAGGTGCATGATACAAGATATGTACAGAAAAGGCCCAAAAAGTCAAAAGACTACAGCCAGCCGATGATCCCAAAAATCCACATGTCCACTCAAGTCTCTATGGCTAACCACGGCTACTAGGTAGCTTAGCCAGACTTATGTTTCCGCATCGAAGGACCAGCAGCGCCTTCATCACCTTCGTCATCCTCGTCATCCATGCCATCGTTGTTGTCCACATCCGAGTATTCTGGGATAAGGCACTCTTGGAGTCATGCCAATTGAATCCGGATGTTCTTGTTGTGAGAGAGAACATTAAGGCCAGCCAGAAAAGTCCGTGAAAGTGACACAATAGCTTCATTGCTCTGATTAAGAGTGGTCAGAGCGCTAGCAAAGGAATTGACCTCCTCTGGAGTAAGAAATCAGAAGGGCAAACATGAGATAGCAAAATAAAAAACATACGAGACCCTTGAGGACAGTAATGATCTAATGGATTCAAGACGGTTTCACCATCAATGGTGCATGGCTGCTTTGCATAATGGCAGCACACGCAGATGACGGTGTGGCCAAGAAGCTTCCGGCACTGGGTTTTGCGACTCTTGCATTGGTCACATGGCTTCGAGTACTACGAATCACATCAGCAATGAATGAAGAAAAGAAAAGGACTTACGCGTTCTCCAACAAAAGGAGCCACCTGTTTGTTCCAAAGGTGCCCATCCACCTTAACAAAATCACCTAAGTCTTCCTCGACAACGAGGACCCTGATACTTTCAATACCGTTGTCGAGTGGTTGAAGATCCTTGGGGACGCGCTCTCCAAAACCACCTCCACTAACGCCCAAAGACACAGGCAGTAACTTTGAAAGCCCAGGACCACACTTACAGATAGTGGGGGTCGCAGCTATGGCTTTCTTCTCTCCTTTAGAAGTCTTCAACTTCTTAGAGGCTCGACTATCGACTACGGCGATGTCCTCTTTGTCCGAGCGGGTACGCTTGGGTGGGTCTATTACTTTACCCTTGCCCTTGTTGACTGTGGGATTGCACGAAGTGGATCCAAGTTGTTTGTGACTGGTAGTCTTTGGAGGATTTTGAGGTGGGTCACAGCTCGGAGGAGGAACATGGGTTCGCGTGGACCGACGAGATTCTGACTCCTGGGAAGGTGGGACAACATTGACAGTCTTAACTTTAGGCTCCATATGACCAGGTACCAGAGGAAGAAAGTCTTCCTCGTCCTCCCCAATGGCTTCATCATCGGTCCCTGCAAGAAATAGAGGCTCCTGTTTAACAAGAGAAGAAATGGGAGTACTACCCTCGTTGCCTTGAAAAGGGGCGGACTCTAAAAGCTCCTTGGAGCAGTTAAAAACTGATAAAACCGAAGTTCAGTACAAAACAGCAGAAATTAACTGTAAAAGAATTACCGTTACCAGTCAGCCTAGTGGAAGAGGCAGGCAAAGTCGCAGCTGTGCCAAAAAGCCTGGAAGTCGGTGGCTGAGTTGGTGATGACAGGAGCACTGGGAGACCAAAAGATGACTCGTTTGCCTTGAACGTGTCCATGAATTTGTTTGCCGCAATGGTAGCAGCAGGAGCGGTGGCCAATTGAGTAGAGCCCCTCAGAATGGGGTGAGCAATGACTTTTGGCTGATTAGTGGGTGGTGGTCCTGGTAATTGGGTCTTCAAGGTAGAAGACAATGGCCTGGGTTGTTGAGGCCTAGCTGAAGAAGTAGACAAGGGAGCCACAGGCTTGGGCACCCTGCCAGCAGTTGAAGCTGGAATTCAAATGGTCACAGAAGATTTCCCAGCAGATGAAGCTGTCGGGCAAGATGGCTGACTTGACGGTTGAGTAGGGGCAGGGACAGTTGAAGTTTTCACTGACTGAGGCATAGAAGCAGTGGTCGTCCTCACAGGTGTGGGAGTCAAAACTGCGGCAGAGTCCAACACCACTCGACATGATGGAGACAATTGATGTGGTAGTGGAATTGGCCAAATATTGACTCTGTAATCACACTGGAAAAACCAAAGATGTTAGCAAAGTTGAACCAAAAGAGATAGTGGAAGACGCACTGCATGGTTGGCAAGGGCATTGAACTCGACTTGAGAATGTTCAACATCGTCCTGGTCAATTTCATTGACCAATTCGAGTACCTTGAACTCAAGGTCATGCCAAACCTTTTTCTTAATCCCAGCCCTCTGCCAAAACTGGTCGCATAAAGCCCATTGGGAGTACGCCTCATCCACCCAAGCATCCAAAGTGGCGGTATCATCTGCTAGGGGAGGGAATTCGATTTTGTGCTCCAATAAGGAAGCGGCTTCCTCATACAAACAGAGCGCTTTGTGCTGAAGCACGGCGTTGTCCTTGGGAGTACAGTGTTGAGACATTTGAAGCAGATGGGAGAGGCACGAGGCAGAAAGTTTAACCAGCATGGAGAAAAGAGGATGAACAGATAAAGGAGGAAGCACGTCACCAGCGTTGGAACACTGATGAGGGGCAGAAAAGTAAGGCAAAGTGGGAAAAAGGAACTTAGAGAAAATTTCTCTAAGTTTATAAGGCCCATGAAACTGGATTCCCGGGAACAGCCATTACAATTCATTGGAAGCCATGTGTGGGAGCCACAGAACACACAGAAATTTCCGTGCTTCTTTCAAACGTGTCACGTGCACTAAGAATAGAATATCAACGTGTCTTAGGATTCCGATCACCAATATTGGATGAGCGTACAGCCACGCACGTCATCTCCTAGCAACAAGCCTAAATTCTTAACTTCTTCCATCTGGCACAGATACTCTGAACTCAGTCTTATGTTACCGAGTAACATAATAAAAGTTTAGGGGGAATGATGAGCCTCCAGGCTCTGTACACTCAGAATTTCATGAAATTACCCTTAATTCCTACACCCAGTCCACCTGACGGACTTTCACCAAACCAGTCATTGCTGACATGGCAATACCACTTTTGTATCATGGCAATATGTCTTCGCACGTTTGTTATCCATCTCATCTTGAAATCCGACACTTCACAGCATTACGGACACGTTAACACTGATTTTGATGGGCCCCTGATCGTATATGGTAATGCCACATCCACATCAAAGCGCATCGCTATGCATCATTGATCGCTAGACCCTATTGACATCACCTATCACCGCACTCATCCATCAAAGATATCAACCTATCATGGATACTCCAGAACTATGGTGACTCAAGCTGTTACTTCGCCAAGTTGGCACGTCATTAGAGATGCATTGGGCGACCTCAGCGATACTAGCATGTCTTTACAATCCACAGCACACGCAGTCAAAACAGCAAGAACTGGCCCAATAGCCGGACTCCACTATAGAACGTTTTCTAACCAAGCACAGCAATTTGAACAACGCTGTATACTTCAGCTGATGGATATAGGTCATGATTATTCAGGATTTTACTCAGCTAAGGCCTTACAGCCTTAGTAAAAAGTCGCTTGAAATTCTATTAATATATGTAGGACTTTAGTATAAAAACATAGATTACAGTAGCATTCAGTACTTTTTGACCCCAGTGGGTACACTCTCGTTCGCCAGACTACGCTTGTATTGATTCTTGTACACGTCAATCCATTGTACACCGTATTCACTGCACACACTGACAATAAATTGACTAGTCAGATCAGCAACTCTCTACGAATCCGTCCATCATTTCTATAGGATCACCACACGTTTATTCGTCGTTTCATGGCAATATTTGTCTTGCATTGCACATAGTCGATTGCACGTCAACTCATAGTATTGCTTGAGTTATTCCATGGTTCTTTAACTGTGAAGAAGATGTTTCCATCCCTCTTTACTCTTAACACTATTGGTACATGTCAATATCGTGCCAATACATGATTGACCATGCCATACCTTGCCCCCCGTTTACTTTATAGGCAGCACCAGTTTCAACTTCACCAGATAGGACTGTTTTACCAGTTTTCACCTTCACCATTGTCATCATCGCCCACTTGGGTAGTCTCAGAGCAGACTTAGGATCAGTATCAGTATAGGACCAGTTCAGCAATCATTTCAGTATAGGAAATCCCAGTGTGGATTATAGGATAAGTTTTTGACATCAGATAGGATCGTTTTCAGCCCAGTACCATTTGCCTCCAGTTTCTGTATCAGCCCGTCCAGTTTAGGATCAGTTTCAGCCAGTTTCAGCACCTCGTTCACGTTTATTCGATCGACCAGCACATTTATTCCCAGCATTGCCCGTCCCTTGATCTATTGCTGTATCGTTCAGGCATTTCCCTCTCATTTCCCCACTCGTATTAACGTCTCGAGCACGTTTTCTTGAGTCTCATTCTCTGTTTCCATTTCAGAATACAGTTTCTTGATATTCACATCATATCAGGTGCCATTCCCTCTCATTCTACGAGACCCTCATGACTTACAGTCATTCTTTCAGTTCTTCGACTCTCACGTCGTATTATCTGCTCGACTGCATAGTCCAAGCATATCTTCACACCCTTAAAGCTTTGATTTACTGCACAGAGGTGCCCTGAACCTACTCGCACACACGATCATCCTAGTATTACTGTGTTCACACGTTTATTCTCCATACTCTGCCTGGGTTTGGTTTTGCCATTGCCACAGAAGTCTAGGCTCATCATCAGGTCCAAGCTCACTTAATTAGAAAGTGCACAGGGACATTTGGCCTGCGAGGATGAATGAGTTCCGGAACACGATATTAAAATTGATGGACTCACCCAATGTAAGGGTCCCTGTTTCATCGCTACAAATATCAGTAACGCCGCTAGGATTCACAAGGGCATCGAGCTTGCAAATGATAACATTCTCTGAAGCCATCTTTCTCGTTCCCACTGCCATAGTGAGTTAAGATGGCGACGAGTGATTCGGGGATGATGGTGATCACAGTAGCAATAGCCTACAAGACGACTTCATTGTTGATGTCAAACTTGGCAGCACTGAACATGATGATAGCTAGGAGTACTGCACACCCAAACAGGATGAATGCCAATTTGGAGTGTTCCATTTGGAGTGGCATCCCACCGCAGATGCCTCTGCAAAGAAAGTTGATATTAGGGAAACCGTAGCAACGAACAAGCGAGGAAGTGCAAAATGTTATCCCAAATCTGAAAGCCCAAAGGTGCAGTAGCATCCTGCTTGCTTCTCAGCAATACGTTCAACCTAAGTATGATAATCAGTTATCAAGATCTTTAAGGTTCTAATCGGCTGTACCTGGGTATTCATACCAGTCCCAATGGAAGGGACAGATGTGCACATACCTTCACAAGCATCCATCTCTGACCAGATGAGCACGAATCCCAGACGATCCCATCTCTGAACCACAGTCTGAACCCTACAAAGAGAGGCATGCTTTTGTTTCACACAACTGGTAGTGAAGATGTTGAACTCTAGTATGCTGATAGTATTTCCTCGTTCACTGATGCATTGTCTAGGTGGTTGAGAATGGAATAACGGTCGGATGGCATGGGTGACCAGAACAGGAGAGAACGGTGTAGCAGACCTGATTCCTTATGCGAAATATTCAATATTCGACATTTAAGCTGCCAGATTATAATCAAAAGCTGCAGGAAACCTCTCAAAGGACTTTGAAAGGACTGCTGGATTGAGCACAGCCCCTGTTTGCACATATATACATTTGGCAGACGAATGGAAGGCCATTCAAAGGGACTGCTAGATTGAGCACAGCCACATGTTGACACTTGGTTGCATTTGGCAGACGACAGAAAAGGAAATATTATAACATTGGGTTGACCTTGCTTTTCAGCAAGGTAATATCTATTACTTTATGTGTTGACATTTTTTTTTTTTTTTTTTTTGGGTTGAGGCTATTGCAGAGGTGGTCCAGCGACATAGTCGCTTCCAATGTGCAGCCATTGATTTCGCCGGGGATTAGAACCAGGCATATAGTTAGTATAAAAAGGAAGTTTGATTTAGATGTTACCATGAGGAAATGCATTATGCACTCAATAGTGTGGGACTCAGAGATAGTAAGACTGGCCCGGGGACTCTTTCTCTTCCGCACCATCCCCATACTTACCTCATGCTTCCTCAGGCTGCTTACTCCATACCCACTAAAACCCCGTCTGTTTCTGTCCAGTCTCTGGGGAGTCGGTGTTCATCTTTAATTACACCAGACCATGTTTCCAGGACCAGATCCTTTTGGAGTGCCTTTTTCCTGAACTGATCTCGAGTCATCAGGCAGTCTAGTTCTAAATGTTTGCGTACTTTCGCAAGCCATCTATTGCAAATTTGTGTCGATGAAAATGGCAAACCATCATTTTGAATAACTCATTCACAACGCACGTTCCAAATTATTTGGATAGACATGGACATTATCATTTGGTAGAATCGTTCCTTGCCGCCATCTCTTATTCCATTTCTGGACTTGAATACTGGGACTGAGCAGGAAAGGATGTTGCCCATTGAGGGGGGTTGCCATTGGATCCCGCGTTTTTCTAAGATTTTTCTGGTGAGATCCCATACCTCTTTCTGTCCAGGGGTTTTGCATAGCATCATTATATGATCCATGTCTTCTAGGTTGTCGTTGCAGTGTTTGCAGTAACCATGCTCATGATATTGGGGCCCAAAGTTCAGCCATTTAGATCCTATCCAATATGCATCATGCATAGTCATCCATAGCAGGTATGCTGTGTTACGGTCGATGTCTCTATGTTTCAATGACTTCCATAGTGCAGCCTTGTTAGGATTAATGCCAAATGCAGAGCATGCTCCTAGCTGGGCACGTTTCACGTTATCTGCCATTGATTTCCGGTGTGGGATACCATTATTTTTGTGTTCTCGGAGCACCCTGTATGCATGGTTTTGAGACATTTTGGCTAGTTTTGCTCCTGAAAGTCTGAGGGCCAGGGGGATTTCTAGATTAATAAGGTCGACTTCTTCTGCTCGGGTTCCTTCCTCTGCGAGTGAGTCTGCTCTGCTGATCCCTTGATGGTCACAGTGCTTCTTAACCCAGTTCACAGTGGATATTTGTTTTCTTCTACGATAGCTTGCTATCATTGATTGCAGGATATCCTTGTCCGGTATCCCAATGTATCCGCTATCTTCCATTGATTCCCGGGATAATATTAGGTGTCTCAGTAAGTGCTTCGAATTTGTGTCATTGTGTAAAGTATATCTGGGGTTGACACTGTCAGCTAGGATTTTTGCTGCGAGCACTCCTCCAGCTTGATCAGATTGATGAAGACTCTGCGGGACCTTTAAGGCCCTCTCTAGACCATTTTCTCCTGCTGTGAAGATGCCTGCACCTGCTCTACTTTCATTTGTGGAAGTGATTTCCTGGTAGGCACCAGATGTTGCCACTTTTACTATTGTGGTAGGTGCTGCGATTCTCAGGTCTGGCAG
Source organism: Armillaria mellea (assembly GCA_030407055.1). Lineage (NCBI taxonomy): Eukaryota > Fungi > Basidiomycota > Agaricomycetes > Agaricales > Physalacriaceae > Armillaria > Armillaria mellea. The sequence continues at coordinate 21,180 of JAUDZF010000291.1, forward strand.
GACATTACTCACCCTGCCTTCAGTGAAGATGCGGAAGGCATTTGTGACTGGGCCATGGGTGGTGACACATCTGTCAAACTCGAAGCCCACCTCTAGTTGCTCAGGGGCCTCTTTGTAGTCTTCTGGGAGCATGTAGCATGGGTCCCACTTCCTTGGGAGCATGTCCAGTAAGTCTTTAGTGCGACACATGCATTCATTTGGGTTTCTACATCCCAGGTTTTCTCTCATAGCTTCACAGATGTAGCATGTGCATCTGTTTACTTGATTTGTTATCATGTGATTGGGATCGTTTAGGAAAAGGGATAATTCCTCCACTTCTCCGACTGTTTGAAGATTGTGGTTTTCTCTGAGACAGAGACTTGCTGACAAGCATGTTAGCAGGCGGATTCTAGGGTTTGCTTTGGAATGATACCATATCAGGCGACTTTGTAGGATATCTCTTGAAAAGGCTATTCCTTTGACTCTAACTCCTGTTTCCTTAGCCACATTTAGGATTCTTGTTACGATTTTTCCGCTTATCTTATCCTATCAAACACTATTGCTATCTCATCTTATCTCAAGTGCTTATCCACAGTTACCACGACTATAATGGATGTTCTCAACGATGGTACTATGGCTCACGACTATCGCCTGACTACCTCATTGTTTTCTATTGTTCTCCAAACGACAACCACGGTTATCGTTCTATTTTTAGTACTTCCATTTTTCTATATAAGTAGTGTAGCTCTCGCTGTATATCCCCAGCTTCGAGCTAAAGTTTATCTATACCATGCTTCGCTCTCATTACAGAACTCGACTAAGACATTAGTCCTTCTTCACTGAGCTATCAGACCACCAGCCATTCTTCTGGTGATTGTCTGAATGCGAGACAGCTGAAGTCTAGGCCTGTCTGAAGTCATGTGAAGTCCGGGTCTAACAATTAGCTCGAAGCTTCCCTCTGGTCTCTTCACCATTCACCATGAAGAAACCAACCTATGCAGAACTTTGAACAAGCCATCGTAATCGCCATCTCCATTATCCTAGGATCCCTAGTGATCTTCTCCATCATCGCCCTTACCCTTGAATACGAGGAAGAAATACAACAGTTCTTCCATCGCTTAGGGGAACATCGCCCCTGACCCCAATTACCCACCAGCTATATTCCCCCTTTTCAAGTTGAACAACCCATTCCTGTATCCCAGCAAGACCTCCTCCACCAGACCACCCACCAACTCAGCTTCACCGCAAACTCCAGTGACGAGTTCCCACCATGACAACCACCCCCCAGGAATGCAACCCCAGGACCCAGCCGACCAAGGGGGGCCCCTCAAACTCCTTCCCTTGACACCACCACCCTCGAATCTATTCCCTTGGACGAACCCTTTCCAGTGCCCCAGATCATCATGGACAGGCCCCCAACGGCCCAAGAAGCCTATGACCTCAGCCAGTACCTTCTCAGGAGATACAAGGCGAGCATCCCGCCCGCCTATGTTGAACCTGCTCTCCCAGAAAGACCCATCAGCCTCGAAGGATTCTGAGTCCAAGTCATCAGAGACAAGTGGGAGCTCCGAGGTGCCTTCGAGCGATTCCCAGAGGATGAGGAAGAAGACGAAGAAATGGTACACCCTGCCGCCCAGGAAGAGCCCCACACCAGTGAGTGAGGACCCGTCCTCCTGATCATTCTACACTCCCCCGAGCAGGAGACACTCCCCCTCGAGCCCCAACCCGCCATACCCCCTCGCACTCCCTCCCCCGATTCCGAAAGCAACAAGTCGGAAGACCTCCACCACAACGACCCTGATGACCCCTTCAATTCATGAAGTGCAGACTATGATTGGCCTGCCCTCTCACAAGCAGACAGGGACATACTCAGTCCCGCGCAGTCTGCAGCCTGGGAATTACAGCGCGATGACCTCGAAACCCGAGGAGGCTGGCACTCGCCCATCCGCCCAGACATGGACAAGTGGTTGGCCATCAATTGGGGAGACGACATTCCTCGAAGAGGAAGAAGTGAAACCATTCAAGCCCAAATACATGCAAACATTGACCGACAGATATACCCGACCTCTGCCGGCCATCGAATCTATGGAATACGGGAAAGGACAAGGGAAGAAGAGAGAGAGATGGGAGTCCTCCTTCTCATACTCACCCAATGACATGAGCAGGAGCATGTGGAATCCAGGGCTCGGGGAGCCCTGGAATGATTTCGATGCCTTTTACTATAATACAAAGACCTTTGGCAGGGCCGAGCAATATGGCCCCAATATAATTTCCTCCCAGTCTGGTCCCTATACGCTAGATTATGCCCCTCTCCCTGAACCGCTACCAGACTCCCCGCCTCCACAAATTCCCCAGCCGAGAAGCCAACGACGGCATCATGGCTATCATGAAGCAGGCACCAGCCGCCTTCTGGCTGGGGCAGGATCGAATATTGAGGTAGACCTCAAACCCGACCAACCCACAGACACCCAACAGCTGACTGAACCCCTGCCCCAGATGCCTCCAACCCTTGAGACCCTCACAAATGAAGTCACCCACTGGAGAAACACTTGCTTTGATCTAGCAAAACAGCTCAATGACCTGGATGGCAAAGTAGAAAAGTACAAGCCACCCTTGCCCCCATCCTCCAGTAGCGGAAGCGATAGATGGTCACTGCCAAAGCCACCCCAAGTACCAGGCTGACCGCCTCACCCACCACCTGTCGGGGTCGTGGCAGTCCAGGAACCGTTCCTCCAAGTAAGGCCAACGATGCACAAGCTCCCAGAAAAGTTTGCTGGGGCCCACGACGACATCGAACGCTACCTGGGGGACTGCGACTCATATTTCACCTCCTTCGAGGTCTACTTCCCATTCTCCTCGATCAAATCCAACTCGCATCCTCCCTACTGAAAGGCCCTGCCAAAGACTGGTGGGTGTATCGAAGGCCTGACTTCTATGACACGACCGCCCAACGAGTCCGGTATCCAAATTGGAATGGATATTGCGACCTCATACGTTGCCAGTTCTCGGACCCCGCCATAGAGCAACAACATGAGAAGAAGATGAACGAAATATGAATGGGCAGCGGAAACGCCAACGACTTTTTCCAAGCCATAGAAATCCAAGCCAAGTTGGCAGGACTCCGACATGACGAGGGAGAAAGGGGGAAGATGGTCCAGGCTGTCAGATGGGGAATCCCACAAAGCTACGCCAAAACCATTGCCAACCAGGGTATTTGCACCCCCGAAACCTATCCCGAATGGAAGGAATGCGTATCCCAACTCTACATTGACCATGTCAAGCAGACGATCTTCGAACAGACCCTTGGATGCCCTGAGGAAACGATGCCAAGATCAACGACAAGGCAATAAGCCTGGACCACTGAACCAACATAGCCCCAGCAAAACTGCTGGGGCCACAAGTTCGACACCGGCCAAGCAGTCAGGACCAGTCAAGACCACCAGCAGAGATGCAGGATCTGAAGATTGACCATGTATGGAGGACAAGGACAAGCAATGGACATAGATGTCCTACGAAGGGAGGGAAGATGCTACCGCTGCAAAGAGAAGGGGCACATGTCGAAGGATTGCCCAAAGAGGAGAGAGTTCAAGGACATTCGCTCACTAGTAGTAGTCGCAGCAGGAACAGAAACCCGAGCCGAAGACAGAGCCGAGGGTGGAGGAGGTAAAAGACTAGGTCATCAAGGGCCTTGATTCCCCTTCGACAACCTCCTCCCCGAGTAGTACTGGTGTGCTTTCTCATCCTCCTGGGTGGGGCTTATGATATTTCTGTAGTTACATGTAGTGTTTTACCTATCGCACATTCAAATATACCCGTTTCAACCGCTTTTAACGTCCCCTGCACGACTAGCAAACCTAGTACCAAAAGAATTGAACCTATATGCCATCCTAGCACAAACTGGACAACCTGGACTCAAGCACTGACGAGGTCGAATCCTCAGATGCCGAACAGGGGAAAAGACTCTTCAGAGTTGGCAGAGAGCCTCCCACCGAACTTGCCAGAACCCCCTAATATGGGAATTGCCTGAATGTGAACCCCTCGGGGGGAACACCTCTACAGGACTGGCTAAACAGAGCGTGAATACCCTAACAGGGAAAGGCTCTGGAAAGTGGCCTCATGAAGCTGCAGGAACATGGGTACGGGTTCCCGGAAGACTCAAGCAGGAGCAGAACAGAAACAAATGAATCCCCGAGTCGGAGGCGACAAAGGGACAAAGCACAACCCTACCTGACTGCTGGTGCCAGCTGGTAATGGCAGTCACGGTTCATGTGACAAGAACGCGACATTCACGGACCAGCCCCTGACCCTCAAGGGTTAGCCCTGGCATTCAGACCGGAAGTAGGCATCTTACCACCGTCCCTTTGTCCAACCCTGATGAAGACACACGACCAGTAAAGGACGACAAGAAAGCCGTAGGACCAGGACCTGCTAGCACCAGGCGTAAAAAGGGGGCACACTGTTACCATGGTAGAAGTTCCAGATGAAGAAGACAACACGGCCTATCAGAGATGGTGGGCAAAACAACAGAAAGAGAGTGTGGCCCAAGAGAAGTGGGACACTGAAAACTACCCTGAGTTCATATCCCCCCTACCAAACCACTCCCCTGTTACCACCACCAGACCGATGGCTGAAGCCCTTCAGGGTGGAATGGACCCTCCGTGCCATCTGAGAAGCATGCACCGATAGTGAAGCCATCGCTGCTCTCCACTGCTGGGTTCATCGAGACCGCGTCGGCAGATTGTCGGCAATATAATTGAAGGACTGAAACTGGAGACAGCCAGCCTTAGAAATGCTCTACGAACTCCAACAGCCAATCCACTACATCCAGGGACCAAGTCGACCGACGGACTTTACGCTCAGTGTCCAACTCAAACAACCACGAATAACCAGACATTGACCGCCCCACCCTTGTAGACAGCGCTGCACTGGCAGCTCAATAAATCAATCTTATGTCCAGAGTCACCAACTCGACACAAGAAAAGCCGCCGCTCCCATCCTGGTTTACAATGCCGATGGAACCCATAACAAGGCGGGGAACATCACGAATTTGTAGAACTCCACCTTACCATTGGGGGACACAGCGAACGTATCGACTTAGCCATCACTGACCTCAGCTTGAAGGATCTCTACCTCGGCCATGACTGGCTCAAACGCCATAACCCAGTTATCAATTGGAAAACAGACACGATCATCTTCGGCCGCTGCCAATGCACCAAAAACCCATTGCCCACTCCCCGACAGACCCTGACAACCAATGGGATGAAGAGCTTGAGGAGAGAGAGACCATCCTTGCTGTTAACATGCAGGAGGAACTCGTCATTCGTGCCATACATCACGCAAATGACCTAGCGGCCCAGGCCAATATGGACAAGCTGAAAGAAAACCTTTGAAGAAATGGTACCCAAGCACTACTGCTCATACCACGACTTGTTTTAAAGAAAACTTTGATGACCTCCCCGAAAGGAAGCAATGGGACCATGCCATTGAACTCGTCCCCAATGCAAAGTCCACGCTCGACTGCAAGGTCTATCCCTTGAATCGAAACGAACAAGAGCAGTTGGACAAATTCCTAGATGAAAACTTGGAATCAGGGTGATTTGCCCATCCAAGTCCCCTTTTGCCTCGCCCTTCTTCTTCATCAAGAAAAAAGATGGCTCCCTCCGACCTGTACAAGACTACCAAAAGCTGAACGAAATGACAATCAAGAACTGTTACCCACTCCCTCTCATCTCGGAGCTCATTGACAAACTCCAAGGTGCCAAGTATTTCACCAAGCTCGACGTTCGTTGGGGATACAACAACATCCAAATCAAAGAAGGAGACGAGGAAAAGGCCGCATTCAGGACGAACCCACCGTAATGTTCTTCGGGCTCACCAATTCACCTGCTACCTTCCAATGGATGATGAATGACATATTTAAAGACCTGATCACGGAGGCAAAGTCACGATCT
>JAUDZF010000292.1:0-26878 GCA_030407055.1 Armillaria mellea
TTAATATTCTTACTCATCGCCACGAGCCAGGTGAACTTAAGCCTTTTATGTAGCGTGATTAACGTCGGAACCGATGCGTCTACCCTGAGAAATTTTAAAGACAAACGGGAATTCCCTTGTGGTGACTCGGTGTATCAGTAAAATCATTGAATCTGATGGACTCCGAAAACCTGGTCAGTACCTGGCCGAGAAATGCTACTTCAAATAGACTGGACACAATCTTTCATTATTAACGCTGTTTCATTGCGGCTTTAGCTTCACGTGAAGGACAGCCTTATGCAAAGAGAGGTCCCGAGCCCAAGTCCGTTAGACTTTCCGCGTGAGAAGCACAAACACGATCGATGTATACGAGCGCATTTGAGCGTATGAGATTAAAGAAGGCAATAACGACATCGCGGGCCCGGTAGCAACAGTCAGGAAAATACAGAATATTATCTTGCCATTTCAGGATTCCTTCTCGCCGAGTAAACAGCATTAACTATCGTATTTATTTAATGCATCCTGCACCAGAGAACGCAAATGTGGAAACAATGGTGTTTCAAAAGACAATGTCTGGCTAGTAGACTCATCTTGTCAGCTGCTCCAGCGAGCCTGTGAAACAAGAGGTGTTAGTACTAAGTAGGCGGACAATAGGCTCTACCGAGCAGGATAGCAACGACCTGTGGAATACGCGGCGATTGAGTGAACCTTATGGCTCTCCACCGAGGATGCACCCCTTGCCATTAGGTACAGGAATGACGCAGGACAATGAGGAGCACGGAGCAAGGCTGAGGAAGACGAGACGCGTCGCGTTGGGGTTCCATCTCACGTGTCAAATTGTCAGTACCCTCGTGGCGTGACAGCCATTGCCATACGCGCTGGTGGCATCCGGACTTAACATTTGCCCTTAGTAAAAGGGTATGACGCAGAACAATGGCAGATGCAGGGGTCGTCCTGACGAGTGATGTCCAGGGTTTTAGCCGAGATTCTGCAGTTTGAGAGGCCGAATATGGGTAGCGGCCTAAGAGTTTGGGGAAAAGTAAGCTCCTCCAGAGGATTTCTGAGCGTTGGGCATGAAATAACGCGCAAGCATGGCGCTAAGAGCCAGGAACGCGCTTAATGGAAGATGCACAGCATTTGGACCCACAGATCAATACAAGTGCCGAAGTATGTAAGTCTGGAGGGTGGGAAAGAGTAATGATGAAACTTTGATGTCCCACAAGAGATTTCAACAGAACATCCAAACATCCTGTCCCTTGTGCCAGAGTGCCATTGTACCCTATCTTGGGCTGAAGAGATGGTGTTGGACGTATTCCGCAGGGAAACGGAGATACGGAGATAGAAAATTGTTTTGGTTAGATTGATGTCATTCGTTTCGCAGATTCGTGTCCAGGAGGAGGAGGATCAGGGTGATGGGTAGCGTATTAGGAGCTCTTCGACCGGTTTCGGCAACTCCGCTATTGTTTTCCCGACTCCGCACTATTTCAAACGCAGCCTGCGCAAGGTATAAAGTGACCAGGAGCCCCTTGCGTGGTGCCCTTTCCGCCCCCCAGTTCCGACGCCGTTCTGCTTGGACTATTCGAGCGTCCCCTCCGCCATTGTACCTATCGGCGCCCATCCTACCGGCCTCACTCCTTTCCAGTCGTTTTTTCTAGTTGAATCGTCGTTCCGCATTGTTCATCGCTTGTTTCGCTCTTCGTCTCCTGATTATCCATTTATCTCTCTGGTCGTCGCATCTTCGCTTCAGTTATTCAGTTATCTCACCAAAGAAAAGAAGGAAAAAACGTTGTATCAGTTTTCGACTGCTCTCATATCGATATCCACATTTTGCATCATTTCATCTATCTTCGACCTTCTTCTCCAACCGGCACACTTCGATTTTCTAACCGCTCATGTCGCGCACTGACCAGCATGATTACGGCAGCTCTCCCGGCTTGGGGTTCATGCGTAGCACCGCTGAGAGGGAAGCACCCCATCGCAGTAGTACTCCAAAGCCGTCGTTTTCAACTGTGGACCGTAGGACCTCCGGAACACTGTCTAATTATCCGTTATACACGAGCACAGTGCCGATGTCAGTAGGCTTGGACTGGGAGCCTGCGACTGGATGGGAAACATCTCGACCAAACACAAACAATGCTCAGACAGGCGCAATCCAAGCGTCTACTAGCTCATCATTCTCTCTCTTCAACCACCATCATCCTTCTTCCTCACCGTCGTCCTCCCCGTTGTTCTCGCTCAGCGACCGCGTCGACAGAGATACCTTCCGTGCGACCCATCACTCACCTCCGGCTCCCGTGGCTCAGTCCGTCGCCCCCAACACATCTCGCTCTACTCTTTGGTGGGGTGAACTAGAGCCCTGGATGGACGAAGAATACGCCAAGCAGGTCTGTTCACTCATGAGCTGGGACCCAGTAGGCATCAAGGTACCCCATCCGGCCCCTGACCCCGCCACGGGCCAGCAGGCCAACAATCCCGGCTATTGTTTCCTTACTTTTCCTACCCCCGCCCACGCCGCTTCTGTGCTCTCTCAGGTCAATTCCACCAATGGCGGGTCCTCCGGTCTCACCATGCCGAACTCGACGAAACCCTTTGTCCTCAATTGGGCGTCTTCCATCCCTTCGACTACCCCGGTCACAGCCTCATTTCCCGCTCCCAACGTGCTTGGCTCCCCTCAGTATCCCAAGGAGTATAGCATATTTGTTGGCGATCTCGCACCAGAGACGTCCAACTCGGATCTTGTTGCCGTTTTTCGGAATCCAGTGCTCGGTCTTCGTAGCGATCGAGAGCCTAAATTCATACGCCCTTTCCTTAGCTGTAAGAGCGCCAAAATCATGTTGGATCCGGTTACCGGAGTATCCCGGGGCTATGGCTTTGTGAGGTCCGTGCTACATATGCCTACTCTGCGATTTCCCTCATCAGGTACATAGATTCACCGATGAAAAGGACCAACAGCGAGCTCTTGTTGAGATGCATGGTCTATACTGTCTCTCACGACCAAGTTCGTGACATGTTGTCTTCCGTGCCGCATATACTTACCCTATATCAGTGAGAATATCGCCAGCGACTGCCAAGTTCAAGCCTCCTGCCATGATGCCTCCTCATGAACTTCCTCAAGTTAAATTTTCGCCGACATCTGGCACCGGTGGTCAAGACCAGAGTGGTGTTACCATCGCCGTGCCTCTACCCACTCTGTCTCATACGAAGAGCGTCTCCACCCCTATCGCTGCCACCACCTCGAACTCTTCCCTCAACTCTACCGGTTCGGGAACTTCAATAGAAGGCTCGAATTCTGGGACTACCCTCAGCTCGGGTACCGGGTCCAGCGCCAGCATAGTATCTTCCACGTACAGCGCCAATACTGCAGACGAGATGAATCTTCCGGACCACGTTCTAGCCCAAATTGCTCAGCAATATGCCAGCGGTGAACGGGAACCCCCCAAGGTCAATGCAGCAGCCTCTACTTCAATCACGTCTCAGTACGCGCAAGATCGGGCTCAGAGACAAGCAGATTCAGGTGGGCCGAGATATTTTTCGGAAGAGTCGTGGAAGCATCATGCACAGGCTCAAGCTATCCTTGGGAACCTCATAGGTCCTAATGGGGAACAGCTCACTTCAACAGACCCGTATAACACGACGGTCTTTGTTGGAGGACTGTCGCCTCTCATTTCCGAGGACACTCTTAGGACGTTCTTTGCACCGTTTGGTGACATTCATTACGTGAGTTTCTCTCTCATAGATTCAGACTTCATCTCAGTCGTTCTGTTTCAGGTCAAAGTTCCGGTTGGTAAACACTGCGGTTTTGTCCAGTTTGTTCGCAAATCAGATGCCGAACGAGCCATTGAGAAGATGCAAGGCTTCCCTGTCGGAGGCAGTCGGATTCGTTTGAGCTGGGGCCGTAGCCAATGTAGGCGTCTAAAAGCTTTCAAATTATTTGGCCGCTTATGTTTACTTGATAGATAAAGCTGCTCAGGCAGCTGCTCAAGCAGCGCAGACGGCTGCATTACAAAGTCAGATGAGCTCTTTCATGAGCCCCCTCTCATCAGATCAGGCTGTTCATGTCCTCTCAAGGCTGGGATATCTCACTCCCCCGAAAGACAACGTCTCATTTTCTATAGAGAACAGGTTGCAATTCCTCGGCATCCCTCGGGAAATCCCGCATCCATTTGACACCAATTATGTCCCGGCTGTTTTCGCAACCGAACCCTTGCCTCCGGCGTCGTCACAGTTTGCCCCGTTCTCACCCGAGCCCAGTGTATTTGCCGAAGGGCTGAAGCGACGGGACTCGTACCCTCACAATGACATACATACCTATCCGTCAGCATCTTTCGGTTCTGGGTTCTACCCTATGTCATCCGAGGATATAAAAGGTCCTGATTCAGACGCTGGGAGTGCGACCACCGCAAAACCATCCTCTTCGGCACGTTCTGGAGGGGGTATAAGATACCGTCCATTCCTGAGCAACACTCCTGCCAACCGCGCCCCTGGACGCCCTGAGCCTCCTATCTCACGTCCATCATCGGGACAAACGTCAGCGCGAGAGACTGTTGCACAGGAGTTGGATGCTATGCACGATCTGAATGGTACTTTAGCCAGTCTTGACCTAGATCGTGATCGACCTTGGAAGTCTCCCGCCGAGAGTTCGGATAGTGGAGGATCCGTTCAGTTCCAACTAACTATGAACGGATCTCCTTCACTGTAACGACTGTCCCCTGTTCACTTCGGCATGTTTTTTACGATATGATTCGATTCGCACCAGCACCTTTTTTATCACAGGTTTCTCTCAGCGGATATAACGCCCTCATCGCGACGCATATTTCTTTCTTATGGTTGGAGATGGTTTTCGTTTTCATTGCTACATCCATGTTTCGCTATCCAAATTCTTTATATCTTTCGTTTCCAATTCTCCGCATACGAAAGCGAGACCCGTTTATACGCTCCCCACTCCCCGCTTTCGCATTTCAATGGTTTTGCCCATTTTATATACATATCATCTCTCTGTCTCTCTGTCTCTCTCTTCGCTATCAGACTCGAATTCGTTTTCACAAGTACATACACATCATCCATCCTAGCTCCTCGTACAGTCCTAACGTTTTGTTTTGTTGTCTCTGTTGGAAATATCTCTGTCTCTATATAAAACTCGCGCCTGTTTCCAAATGCCATGGTAGTAATATCGTATATAAATACAATTCAACTGTTTTGTGGATTGCGTACGTTAGAATTAACCAACAAAATTTACTTCTCGGCACTGGTGCGCGATTGGTGCAGCCACCGTAGGTACATAATTAAGCAACTCGCTTTCGTCTCCCAACATAATCTAGTATTCTGAAGGCTTATTCTCTTTGATCCAGAGCGCTTCCGCTTCCGAGTTTCGTGGTGGGGGATTAATACCATTTATTCCCCACAGGCGTCTCTGCAATAAAATGCATACCGTCAGCATCTAAATTCTTCATTTTCCAAGACAAGCCAGCTACTTACGTCCATCTCCGCGACTTGTATCTCCCAGTCTGCACCTCGTGCCTTGATGAACGGCTCTAATGCCTTCTCGTATTTCTCCATAAACACTTTCTTGTACTCGTCACTGTATGCCCTTTTCAAATACGCACGGATTATACTGTCCTCCAAACATACCTATAATGGGTGGCCATGTGATGCACGACTACACGGACAAAGTTGTCGGTAGCCTCCGCTCCGACATAGAAGTTCTCTTTGTCTACCTCAATGAAGATGACGACGACGTAGAATTTGGGCAGGTGGGGGTAGGTTTGTTGGACGGCTTTAACTAAAGCAGCTTTGTCCTCCTTGGAATAGAATCCGACGGGGGTATAGAAGCGGTGGAGAGGCATGTTGGTGGATGCAGTTTGGAAAGCATCTTGGGCTCGTTTTATATAAGTCTAACAAAGGGTGAGTACATACTAGAGGCTGGGTGCCAAAATATCAGCGGTTAGGTATCATAACACCATGACCGACCTCGGTTACTAACCCTTTGTAATATCTTCGGTCAGAAGAAACGCGAGGTCAAGTGATCTCAATAAGTACTAAGAAGCTTCTCTGTTCGCCATGAGCCTATTTAAAGATGGTCGTTCGGCACATACATATATATCATCTCTCTGTCTCTCTCCCTTGGCCATCAGACTCTAACCTTTTCACAAATAGATACATATCATCCATCCTAGCTCCTCATAACACCCTGAGTCCTAATGTTCTGTTTTGTTGTCTATGTTAGAAATATCTCTACCTTTATTATGAAACCCGCGGCGCTTATTTTCAGATGCCGCCGTAGTAATACCATATAAATATTTTCGTTACTGTCGTGTGTTGTATAATTCATGAATGACTCCACGAGGTTGGCATAACTAAATTTAGCCCGGCAGAGCACGGCAACGTCAAGCCGAACATTTTTCCGACTTGGGATTTCTCCTGTACTCATTCAAAATGTCGACTGTCGGTGGTTTCGTCCCCTTGCCAATCTCTTATTCCTCATCCGTGATCCATTATATCTATGCCCGTGCTCATGAAGGCTCTAAAAAAGTTGCGAAACAACCGTGGCCTGTGGGTCGCACTCTGTTTTTGGCAAATTTACCTCCAGATGCGACCGAACGCGAACTTTCGCTATTCTTAAAACCTCACGGAACGGTAGAAAGGGTGTCTTTCTCGGAGGATGCTCAAGGAAATGATACGGTAGAGGAAAGCGATGACAGCGAGAGCGATGGGGAGGTAGACATGGAGACCGAGGAAGGGGTTGCAGAAGGAGAAGACACCCAACCGAAGAAACGACGGCGGCTCAACAAAACCAAGCCTCCTCAGCCTCCTCAGGTGATCCCATTACCTACAAAACGCCTTCGGACTCTGCGGCACACAGGTCAAACAGCCCATGTCGTCTTTCTCGATTCTTCTTCGCTGGAGCGCGCTCTCGTACCACCCACGAAGCCTCGTCCTTGGCCGACGTCAGATGAACCTTCAGGGTTGGTTCATTATCTGACTGTGTACGACTCCTTGCGGCCTCCGCTTGACGCTGTGCGCACGTATGCAGACTCAGCAATGGAGCTGTACGAGTTTGAGTTGGCTAAAATGAAGCAGAAATCAAAATATCGCAAGGGGGAGGCTATCGTCGACGAAGATGGCTTCACCCTTGTTACGAGAGGTGGCGCGTACGGCCAGACTGTGGGTGGTGGTGTTGCTGTGGCGAGCAAAAAGTTCCAGCGGAGTGGCGAGACGAGTCATAGGAATCGGAAGAAAAAGGAGAGCAAGGAGAAGACTGAGTTTTATGCGTTCCAGAAAGCTGAGAAGCAGCGGAGTGGTATGTGTTTTTTATCTGTTCATTTGCCTACTTTTCCCCCCTTACGCTCCTGTTTGCAGACTTGATGAAACTCAAGCAAAACTGGGAAGAGACAAAAGCAAAAGTGGAGAAATTGAAAGCGTCGCGACGGTTCAAGCCTTATTAGGTTGCCAGTATTTACGAGCGGTGCGTCTGCATTAACCCGAAACCAGTGATACGTGCTCTTTTACTCATGTTTGTTTCCTTGTGTCTAGTACCGTTCTTCTGGGGGCAACGATGGTTCTGATAACAACACTGTATGAGACTGCTTGTAATAGCAGGATTCAACCAAGTAGTCTATTCTGCCGAACCTACTTCAGAATCTGTCGCAATTCCCCAATATCCATGAATACAGATAGACACCTGGACCATTGGCGAAGGCACATTCATGGAAACTCCTGTACTAATATTGCCGAATCTCACAAGAGCTGAGACTGAGCACTTTGCATTCATTGCTACGTATACCGAATCTAGGACAGGTAACGTGCTCCATAGGGCACGTCGCGACCATAATCATGGATATTCGAAACTGAATGCCTCAAAGTGACAATGCACTCAACTCTCGCCTTACTGCACCTGCATTTAGGGAAGAAACCATCACACATCACGGCAACTGGGTTTGGTTTCCTAATTTCTGTTCCATCACGCATCACGGAGGGTTGGTTTCCCAATCTTTGGCGTGACGGTCTCAAAATCCAACCACTTCAAACTTTGAACGTTTTGCGTCCAAAGTTTCCGAAATTCGCCTCTGTCACGCATCACTTGGGGCCAGTTTCCTAACGAAGGAAAATCTGGACAGTCACGTTCATGTAGCGGTTTCTTCCCCACATGCAGATACAGTATACACATTGGCCAATGACAACATTTGTCCTTCTTTGGGCACACTCCTGTAACTGCTGTCCCAGAGGTTTTGCTTTCGATCTATGATGAAAGGCGCATTCACTTCGACCTCGGAAAGTACAGGCGACCCTGGGATGACGGTGTCAAACAAGGTCGCCTTTAGTTGCCGCCAAGGTTCGACGTGGAAACTCGATCCGGAAGCGCTCAGAGGCCAAATGGCTTCGTCGACCCAGACGATACGAAAAGTTCGGAGGCGAGAAGGGGGAGTGATCTCTCATGCCATACAAGGTCTTTTCATGACTCCCAGGGTGTCTTCCACGACGACGAAACCCATTTCATCAGTGACAATATGCATTGGTAGGAAAAGGACAAGTGTCTTCATCGGACGGGGCATTCGATTCTCCCTATATGTAAATTCATTAGTCCAAGATTTGTATTGAAGGAGGCCAATGCACTTTTCTTAATTTCGAATTGCAAGTGTCCCATGCTATTCATTTCGCGCAAGCCTTCATACTACAAGAAATTTCGAAAATGTTCGTAGAGATCACAGGGCCTTGACCACTCATAATAAAAATAATCTTCGACGCCAGGTTTGCCAAAGTTATAATCAACATATATCTCTAATTGAACTGAAAGTTTCCATGGATGGCCAGCAAGGATACAATCCAGCTCTTGTCAATCCGATCAAAGATGACGCAAAAGGAAGGCATCGTATGGGCAAAAAATGACCTCCAGAACGATATCTTCTACGGACGAAGGGAGCCCCTTGAAGAGCGGGTGCTCCCATAGAAAAGGACCTCGCCAATCAAATGAATCCTATCAAGGGAAGTCCAGTGACTATTAAAGTAGAGGCTGGTGCGGATATTGCGAAGCCGGCTCAGGTGTTCTAAATCTATGAGGTCTGAGAAGAGGTATATCATTAATGAATGAGACAAGAAGGGGTGCGGCCTACGTGATTCACCCCATTTCCTGACTGGGAGGAGCAGTGTCAAACTCTCCAAAGAGGAACTGACTGAAGGGAAGCAGCTTCGACGGTTCGGAACCAATTCGGCTGTAGCATTGGCGTCCTCGATCCCAATTTCATCCAGAGTGATGATCTCAAGGTTATTAAAGCTGGCTAGCCTGTAGAGAATATAGTTGAGAGGCAGTGTCGAACATTGTCTTGTCCAAGATAAGAGTTCGAACACTAGAAATCGAATGAGGTCAAGGAAACGAGCCAGCATTGAATTTGGAAACGTTTCCCCGTGCCAAGTGTATGCAGAGCCTTTGGAGGTTCAGGAGGAGCCTGTTGCTCGGAAGAAGAAATGAGGGATGGGTTAATGAGCAGGCCTTGAGTGAGGGAAAATCGAAACCGAGACAGCTTAATATTTCTTCCAGTATATCTTGAGAGCCATAATCGAGCACGGCAAGGTGCAAGTCAGACAGGCGGCCGTTTTGATCGATTTGAAATGACGTTTGAAAGACCAACGGACCCAAAACTTGTTGCGAGCAAGGTCCAATAAGCGGTAGGCAAGCTGGACACAAAACAACCCACACCCTCACATGAAACTGCACGCATTCCAAGGACTAAGATAGAAAGAGAAAATGGGCATCAAGATTAAGAGTCTTATGTTCACTAGGAAATTCATGACAACTTCAAGGTTCAACAGAAGGGAAAAAATCACTCCCATAATTAAAATAGACCCCAGCGTGACTCGAACACGCGACCCCGAGATCATTATACACATATGTGCATCACTGCAATCTCATGCTATAACCACTTAGCTATGGAGTCATACACACAAGCTGAAATCGCTCATATTTATATCCATAAAGCATCGTCTTTTCCTAGGCGTACGACGGCCTGGCGTTCTTATTCACTCCCAGTCATGTCAGAGCCTGAGAAGTTTTGGCTGCTCAAGGCGGAACCCGACTCCCGGCTTGTCAAGGGAAAGGATGTAAAGGTAAAGTCCTGTTTTCGAATTGATTCGGATGATATTCACGATATGGCACCAGGTGCACTCACTCTTCATGACCGCCGTATATAAGAGTCTTATAGACGTCCCAATAGTTCAGCGTCGACGATTTCGAGATCATCGGTACATCAGCATGGGAGGGGGTCCGTAACTACGAGGCTAGAAATCTCATGAAGGAGATGAAAGTTGGGGACAAGGTACAAAAGGCTTAGTGTTGCCATTGATTTCAGTCAACGCGCTGACACGTCCCAGGCTCTTTTCTACCATTCAAACTGCAAAGCTCCTGGTCCGTGTTTCCTTTTGTCGGTATGGAATAAAATTTGACGCGTTATGGCATCAAGGAATCGCGGCGTTCGCTGAGGTCTGCCAGTCTTGTCTCATCCTGCTTGCTTTCATTTACGCGACTCCCACAGGTGGCTAAGGAAGCGTATCCTGATTGTAGGTGGATAGTACCAGCCAGAATTGCTGAACTTTCAACCCTGGTGCAGACACTGCTTGGGATCCGTATGTCACTCACGTCTGCGTTGTCTCATGCATCCTAATAACCGCTCTGTCCCAAGTTCCCACCCATACTTCGACCCTGTATGTCACATCCTTCATTATCCACCGTATTATTATTCATGGCCAGTATGCTCTAGAAATCAGACAAGGAGAAACCCAAATGGTTCATGGTCGACCTCAAGTTTACCACTCGAGCACAACACTTCGTCCCTCTGTCCTTCTTGCGTTACGTAGGCTCCCATATGGTCTCCCAGAGTGTCGAATCCATACCGGAACCGGTCCGTTATGTCAGTCAGTCTGACATAGAAGCCATTCGATGTAAGTTTGTCTGCTTCTAGGCGTTCTTCTGCGTTTGATTCTTCTTAGCTATGGACCTCGTCACTCGTGGACGTCTAAGTGTTCAGCGTGTGGATAAAAAAGCCTGGGATGCGATCAGACTTTTGTCAGAACAAGGGGGCTGGGAAGAACTGAATATCAAGCCAGAGCAGAAGAGACAGACAACGACCACCGCTTCTGGTAAGAAATCGAGGAAAATCGCGGCCAAGGACAAGGATGGTCAGTCGGGGGAGGAGGAGGATGGCGATGAACCGTCGAAACCAGCCACCTCGAAGCGAGGGAAGAAGCGGAAGGTGGCCACACCTCCAGACGACATTCGGCGTACTCGTAGGTCGACTAGGCATCACCCAAATAGGCCTGTATGAGTATTGCGATTGTATTTCTGTATTTTCCAGTCGGACCTTTGTATATATCATAATGTTGTCTAGCGCCATGCTTTTCATTTGAGGATGGGTCCGTGACGTCATTTCATCTTTCTCCTGCTTACCATGAACTGTCTACGACACACCAATATTCTCGCTCCCGTCCACCAACGAACGCTCTGTTACCAGTCATCTCGTTTTTTTCACTCAAGTCTACGCTGGAGAAGCCTGAGTGATCACGACAGAGGCAGAGGACTAACCAACATCCTCGCCGACGACAATCCGCCAGCTGTACAGGTCAAGAGGATAACCAATCAAGGCATTCAGCTAGTCGACGGACTTGTCCTACCATCGGCATGCATTTTTCTTGAGGGACAGGTGTTTCTGTGGGATGTACCGCAAACTTTGTGGGAGGGATGGGGGAAAGAACACTTGGAGATTTTTGACCTTGTTTCCCCCAGACCCGGTCCGTGTTTCATCTTTTTTTCTGGATCGCATACGCTAATAAGTAATAGAAATTTTACTTTTCGGTACAGGCGCGCGATTAGTGCAACCACCGCCATTTGTTCAGACATACATGAGCCGATTAGGCGTCCAAGTCGATACGATGGATACCGTGCGTCTGCCACGTCTCTTGAGAATCCATATCTGATCCCGTTCTCTTCAGAAAAATGCATGTTCGACATATAACGTATTGGCGGAAGAAGGCCGACGCGTGGCCGCTGCGTTACTTCCTCCTTCACCTCACCTGTGGCAAAAGACGTTTGTACCATCAAAATAGGAGCACGAGATGTATGTCGTAGGCGAGGGCGAGGACCCAGTAACTCAATTTAACGACAGTCCTCCAACTTGTTGCCGCCTTCAAAACTGCTTGCTTGGCATTACGAGTATTGCTGGACGAGCTCCATGTCGGTGTCACTGATGAAATTTGACATGATGAAATATTGAACTTCATGGGTTACGCTATGCTTTCACCTGCATGCCTCGGGAACGGGATATTGATCAAGAACATGCAAAGCGTTATAGCACATCACCTATCGGCAGCTCCGATCTGCAAGAAATTCTCCGTCAAGTGTCCATGACAAAGAAGTCCAACACACGTTTCGTTGCGTTCTTGTGTTGGCAAGGATGTCAATTGTTGTTCGTCTTCCAGACCTTTGTTTGGAGTGTTCGAGGAAACTCGTGTCGTTGAAAATGATCGGACTTCTGTACGGGATTATCATGTCCGGCGCTCCATTTACAGCCGATGAGTATAGACAGTTGACGTAGAGCTCGAGGGCAGACTCAATCAATCGTTGCATGAAGCAGTACGTTGTCTTACTATCGTCGTGTTCCTTGAAGGATCTTAATTCATTCTGCAGTCATGACAAGACCACATACCCGAAGAGTCAGCTACATGAAATGTTGGTTGTATCCTAGAGGATGATGTCTATTATCGGGGACCATTACCAGTTGTGTAAATTCGCCTGCTTTCCCCGGTCACATTCAAATTTGATCAGACGATAGTCTGGTATATTTGTCTACGCATGATTAAGCAACTTGCTTTCCTCTCGCAACAAGATCTAGTATTCTGAAGGTCTATTCTCTGTGATCCAGAGGGCCTCCGCTTCCGAGTTTCGTGGTGGGGGGTTGATACCATTTATTCCCCACAGGCGTCGCTGCAGTAAAACGTATCCCGTCAATTTTCAAGTTCTGCATTTCCCAAGACAAAATCCAGGTACTTACGTCCATCTCCGCAATCTGTATCTCCCAGTCTGCACCTCGTGCCTTGATGAACGGCTCTAATGCCTTCTCGTATTTCTCCATAAATACTTTCTTGTATTCATCACTGCGTGGCCTTTTCAATCGTGCATCCGACTATAGCGGCCTGTGAACGTACATAAAACGGGCGGCCATGTGATGCACAACTACACGGACAAAGTTGTCGGTAGCCTCCGCTCCGACATAGAAGTTCTCTTTGTCTACCTCAATGAAGATGACGACGACGTAGAATTTGGGCAGGTGGGGGTAGGTTTGTTGGACGGCTTTAACTAAAGCAGCTTTGTCCTCCTTGGAATAGAATCCGACGGGGGTATAGAAGCGGTGGAGAGGCATGTTGGTGGATGCAGTTTGGAAAGCATCTTGGGTTCATTTTATACAAGTCCAAAGGGCGAGTCGCCGGGTTCTAAGATATCAGTGGTTCGGTATCTTACTATCATGACCGACCTCGGTTACTAACCCTCTATAATAGCCTCGGTCAGAAACAACATGAGGTCAAGGGATCTCAATAAGAAGCCGCTTACTTGCCGTGAGCTATATATAAAGACGGTCGGTCGACCGGCATATAAATCACGGATGTAGATACTTATATTCATTTGTTTTCTGAGGCGAAGTATTTTGAACAATACATATTACAGCACGCTACAAAGAGTTTCATGCAGAGGCTAGCCTTCGCCGCGCATGACCGGCCATTACATTCTGGTTGGTAGTAGTTACACATGCACATGATAAAGGCAAACCTAATCACTGTCATGTCCTCCTCCTGGTATGCCAGGAACGTGTCAAATTAAGATACCCTGGTTAATCGTCCCACAGAATCACCGAGAAGTCTCTCGGCCATGGGCATGTTTTCGGAGTATTGCACCAGACACCAGACAAGGTTCTGCTATAATGAGAAACGAACAATCGGATTAGGCCATGTGACATCGTGATTTCTGGGACTAAAACAGATCTAGCGCAAGTCTTTCCGGATAACGGTAGTTAGGTAGAAATACAGGGTGACATGGGACAAAGACGCGAAGACAGATGATCAGCTGTCAACGGAAGTGGAGCGCTACTTGTTCCAAGACTCGAAGTTTAAGTGGACCAGGCCAAGGGGTCCTCCCAGTAAGTAGATAGAACGTAGCTTCGAGTTTCACCGACAACCAATTGCAATGAAGTTCAGAAAGTTTGCTTCTGAATAGTCCTTACGAAATT
The DNA here is from genome assembly GCA_030407055.1 of Armillaria mellea. Classification (NCBI taxonomy): domain Eukaryota; kingdom Fungi; phylum Basidiomycota; class Agaricomycetes; order Agaricales; family Physalacriaceae; genus Armillaria; species Armillaria mellea. Next base: position 14,244 of record JAUDZF010000292.1, read on the forward strand.
AACAAGTTCCGGCTGAGAAATGACTACTGGTTGGGGAAGGCATCTAGGTTTTAGCAGAGCTTACCGCTTGTATCCGCTGAAACAGAGAATCGCAAATCATCTACACGATGAAGAGAAAGCGGCGCGATATGCTCCAATAAGACGACGCAATACTGGCTAGAAGTTTCTATCCAAGCACTTAGTAGTAGTTGTCCTACCAAGAAATGTTCCAGGATTTCTAGGAACAGAATAATGTTAGTGGGTCAGTGGTTCATTACCTTGGCTTCCCAGGAGTCTTTGATTCTATAGTTGACAGATTTGTGGAAACATGAGGGAAGAGGGTGTGATCCTTGAGGACACCGATCATACACGAGAATCGGTTACTGTATCGTAAAACGACGTAGGTTCCAATGAAATGGCGGGTTGGTACTTACAATGTCTGAACCCCATCCAGGAGGCGGCGTGTTGCATAACGTGAACTCCTGTGCAAACGCGATTGCGTGGCTACAGGACATTGGAAAGTATAAGCGCCGAAGAAAATAGCACGCTGTGCGAGAAGGATACCTGCTGTAAGACATGGAAGAACCTACATAAATAATTGCTGTGGTGTCACTCCTTCTTGGATGAGCGGGACAGTGGGAAACAGTACGGTGTGCACACAAATAAGACCCACGAGATCACCGAAGAGGGCTATGTTGGACTCGTTTGGAGAATATTGATCTGTCTCGAAATCTGGTCTCCACTGGGCGGTGCGCATATAGGTCCCGCAGTGACCCTTTCTTGGTAGATGGAACGAAGGTGTCACAACGTTCACGAAGGGTCGACACGGAAACCGCAGGATGCGGCATCGACTACACAACAAGTGGTTCTATACTAAAGGATGGGTTACCATCAAGTGACGGGCACGCAGTAGTATGCGTGGAAAACTCGGGTCTGGTTTGCTAAAATTGCGAAAACTCGGGATTCCGGGAACAGCCCTTGCGTAGTCATAAAAGCCCAAGCGAGTAGAAGACATTTCAGACCTTTTTTCGCCCCTAGAATGAAGTGCATACTTACTTTGTTGTTCGTGCTGTATGCATCTGTGACAGCCCAGGCGGTGGTCATTGGCCGTGGTGCGTTATCTTGACAGCTTTCCAGTCATGGCCTGATGATTTATCATAGATGGAACAAATCCCGCAACGCTCGTCTCCGATATTTCCCACAAGAGTAAGACTTCGTTCCTCGTTTTCGTGTGATTAGGGTGCTCATCTATACTGAAGCGACCAGCCACCCTACTCCTGTGGCTAAGTTCTTGGCCAGCAAGCTGGAGCCAGTCAAGGACAAGGATTAGAGCTTCTGAATCCGTCCATCCTACGTGACATACGGCATCTGTGAGTATGCATGTCCCAGCGGAAGTTGTGAGTTACCTTCTGACCTGCATGTCCAGATTGTTGAATCCTAGCAATGTTTATGATAACAATGTTTTGAGATGAGCCTACGTACAATAATTATCTCACCTCTAATACGATACCTACCGAGCTATAGTGTCTGCTACAGTTATTATCAACCCAGTCTACAGTACAGAACGCTGATGAATATGCGACTTACCGTTTCGTTTTGGCACCTTATTCAGTCACTTTTCCATACTATCAGCCATTATGGAACCGAAGCCATCCTCGCCAAGGCAAAATGAAGCGTCGTGAAAAGCATACTTTGAGCATACTTTTTATACTCTTCAACCTAAGTATCCGGGAGTGGACGATAGTTATCCTGCATGTGCAAAGTTAGATGAACATCTGGGCTATAGAGACCGTCAGAAACTGAAAATATTAGCATAGACAGCATATCCTGGTTGTAATCGTGGGTACTTACTACTAACTAGGAGTTGTCCTGTAGGTGCTGATCGGCTAAAAAAAAATCTAAACATCTGTTTTATATGACAACAAAGTGCTCGACCTTCTGTAGTCGTTCTACTGTTGTCGATGTTGGTATTGATGTGGAAAGAGTCCGAAAGACGACAGCCGTTTGAGGTTGAGTCGGAAACTCGGGCCGACTCACGCCGACGGCAATCCAGTTCTTGGTTGTTTCAAGTTCTTGGCCTTTGTTTCCACAAAGGTCATGGCTATCCTTTGTTCTTGCCGATTTGGGTTCATTGATATACTATAATATAAAAATTCTGCGTTCTGTCTCGAGACACCCCAAAACCAGATTGTTAGAATCGCGGGGCCGTTCTCAAACAAAGTGAGTGGCAAGTTTGGATTACATCTTGTGCAAACGCGACATGGGGACTGACAACGAAATATCCTAGCTTATATACTACGAAATCCCCTCGGAAATAAGTCAACACGCAAGTAGTAGATCAATACAAGAACCGACGGTGACTAACTGTCTGTCATGAGAAGCTCGCACATCTCACACAGATCCTTCGGAAAGGATTTTCCTTTCATACTGCCTCATACCACTGGCTCTGCGTTCCTTGTGCATTCCTCACCTTGTGCTATGTCAGTTCTTCCAAGATTTCAGAAGAGGTGCATCTTCCAGTCTTCCGTGACCTATCCATACTCATTCACCTTCGAGACGAATCACAATGGCGTCTGAATTCAGCAATATCATCGACGAAGAAGCATCTAGACACCACCAGTATCCTATGTCCTACGTTGCTTCTGACACTGAGGATGTGGAATACGCGTCGACGTCGTTCATCAGAACCTCTACTCGCTCAGCTGTTGTGGGAAACTTGCAGCCCTCCATTACTCGGGCTCCAGCGAGACAGGCTCACGGTTCATTTACTCCTCCATTAAGGCAACATTCGCCATTCCACTCTTCAGCGGAAGACATCACAAGATCCCCTGGCCAAATCTCTCGTCAATGTCGTTCAGCCGGTTGGTGTCAGCTAATTTGCACTGGGTTCATTGGCGGGGTCGTTGTCACTGTGTCGTCTAGGCTCGTGCTTGTCCTCGTCTTTACTTGGTATACGAATCATGGCTTCGTCTGAGTAGTTTTCCTGTCCCGGAATTATTCCTATCTTCATTGTCTACATTACCATTCACGAATATCTTCCAATACCTACAGATTCTTTCTTACCCACAACGTTTGATGAGATATCATAAATACACTTATACTAGGCGCTTAGTTTCAGCGCGTCGCGAAGATGTATGTCGACCTGTTACATTTTGACAAACCATAAAGACGCACGAAATCTAGATGGGCTACAACAGTGCGTTTAATGATAATCAAACAAGTGCGCGTGAAGGGAAACCTTGATATCACATTATACATGCAGAGTGGGTGAAAAGATGTGGAATGGAATGGTATAAAAAGCAAATGCGACGAGACGACCAAGAACAGGTAAAAATATAGCGATAAGACAAGGAAGGCATCTACGCGAGATCGTCAACGAACAGTAGACACTTGAAAACCAGGGAACATACCACAGTCATGAAAGTCGTCAAACCGCCCAATCATCTATTCCAGACCCATACGTCCGTCCCCCTCCCCATCCTCTATTCATACGATCCTCCATCCGATCCTCAGAAGGAACCCCACCGCCTACCAACCACCCCAGCCACCAGCTCTGTGGTTCTTCTTGCCTTTTATCCCTCCTTTTACTCTTCCGCTTCTTCTGTTTATCTGCAAACTTGCTACCTTCGCCTCTCGGCCGTGTCCCAGCATATGACTCTGGAAGTTCGGCGAAGCTGATGCGCTTGGGCGTCGAACGTCCTGAACTGGAACTCGTACTGAGGGAAATCCCAAGCATATCGGGTATGCTTAGAGCGGAAGGCGTACGGGTTGTGGTGGTAGAGGAAGATGCTTGTTTCAGAGCAGAATGTCGAGGCGGGGAAGGTGGACGAGCAGAAGAGGAATGAATGGCTTTGGTAAAGAGACGCGATATGGAAGCAGTAGCAGTGGACGTTCCAGCTTCGGCAAGGGGAGCGGGAGAGATAGGCATGAAGCGAGGAGCCTTTTTGGGTTCAGGTCTTGGCGGTGGAGGTTGTTCATCTAGGATCTTACGAAGACACTTCACCGTCTGCTTGGCCGGGCAGCCGTCTGATGAACTAGACGATGGAGAAGACTCCTCGATAGGGGGCGTCATAGGCCGGTGAGGCGACATGGTGAACTTTGGAGTTTGAGAACGAGAACGTATGTCTATAGAAAGTGATTCCGGAAGCGTTCTTCGTTCGGAATCCGGAGATTTGGGCTGATTTATTTTAATACGGGAAGCAGGGGAACGGGAATGAGCACCGCGTTCGGTACTGGCGCTGGAACCGCGTCGAGAAAGGAAAGAAGGTGACGTGAAAGTAGACGAGGGAGTGGATGACCCTGATGACGAGGGCCGGGCCATTAAAGATGACAGCATGTTGTAAGCGCGAACTGATGAAGGCGGTGGCGCCGGGACAGGGAATGTGGGAGACAGATATGCGGAAGGGGCGGACCGAAGGCCAAGGGTCGAAGGTAGGATAATCGTGTCGTCGTCGTTACTGACCACGTATTGTGTCAGAGCACGAGGAGGCGGAGACACCAGCTGTGACCGGACCTGGGGCTCGAGTCGCAAGTGAGGTTCGTTGGTAGCAGTACGAAACTCGGTGGACGAACGCCTTCGATGTAGATGTCGATACATCTCCGGCGGAGGGCTGGACGTCGGCAAGCTCATACTGATGCTGCCTTGCAACGAGTGCCCGGTATTTCGGCTACTAGTGTCGTTGAACAAAGAGTCGACACCGTGACTGATCTGTTCGAGATCGCCAGCCCAAGCATGATGAATACCTCGGTTATTCCGTATTCTGGACGATAGCCTTCTCGCACTGATCTCCAGGGTGGAGTCAGCAGGGGAGCCTGAGGAGAGTATAGTCGACATGCTTGTCTGGGTAGATATGGAGCTCTGTAGCAGTGCGTTCGACATTTCTAAAGCGTGAACGCTGCGTTCTAGCAGAGAATCCAAGTAAGGATCAGTGGATGTTGGACTTGACCGCCTCCTCCTATGAGCAGGATTTCGCCGCTTCCGGTGTGGTGATGGTGTTGGTGTTGCAGTCGGTCGAGGAGGCAAGTAGATATCCTGGCCTGAATCTGAATCAGTGTCTTCGTCAGCCTCTTCTGCGCTGTCTGGGTAACCCGGGGGCAAATCAGAAGGCGTCTCTGCCTCAGGCCTTTGCCAATTGTTGGCAGCGATATATTCGGGAAGCGTTGACGTCGTGTCGGACGACAAACGTAAAGCCGAGATACGCTTTCGGTGCGTCCGACGAGGATGAGGGGGGCTGTTCATCATTAAAAAATGAATGCCGTCAAATATATAAGGAAGAAATGCGATTTCTGCGCCTGAACACGGTATCGAGTCAGAACGCAGCCGCACAGGCGAAGGCCAATTATTGGCCGGTGAGAGTAGAAGGAAAAGGGAGGCACATGGTCTCGTTGATGACCCTTATTTGACAGTTATTTAAATAATTATTTACTGGTCTTGAAATAATAAATCAGGACCCCGAAGACTGCCCTCTCTATAATGCTCCCTTCACGATGTTCCTATACTTGTTGTATAATATGCTTTTTCTATTGAGTCTCTCTGAAAGAAACAGTATAGATAGGCTTATCGTTCATGCACAAGTTTGTCTAGGTGCTGTGAATCTGATGATCACAAGACCATATGTGTTATCGACACAGATGTTGACTGTGGTAAGCAACGCTACGAGAAATTCCCGTGAGGCTTCTTTCTGAGAGAACGACATTATAGGAAGGTCCTAGTTCAACCGTTTCCAACTGCTGCTGAGTATGTCGATTCCACCTTCGTTCTGATTCTATGTAACATTAATGTGCCTTTCATTTAAGATAATCACGTTGATTGAATCAATCCGCACATACAGTGCTGCTCATTCAAGTGTAGACCTGTGACCGGTCCCCTACAACGAGCAAGCGCCGATGTAGGTCTAATCTAAGTTGGCTGTAGGCTTGTTTTTACTTAGAAACACAGGCACGTCATTTCCATCTGGTCGGATGCTATTGAACATATGTAAGCCGCCGTTGACATCTTTCCTCTCGCAGTAAGTACTTGCAGACACAATAGTCGATGAACTCGATATGATTGCTGTCAAACCGGGCGCTTATATGGTGAGGACCCTGAGCGTTCCTTGAAACCGTGTCGCTCGTCTGCATTCATGTCTTGTACTCTCCTTGACCTCGACGTTTCCGCCATTTCTCAACTATCGGCCCCTCGAGTCCCTCATGCCTCGACGACGTGTAGTCATTCTTCTCGGCATGCTCATCAGCTCTGCAATGCACGTCCACAGCTTTCAGCGCTCAGTCGGCTCCCAAGACTCACAGCTCAAATCTGCAGTAGACCAATGTTTTGCAAGCAATTCTTCTCTCAGCTACACCGCAGGAAGATGCCCGTACCTCATAGATTGCATCATGGACTCGATTTCCAATTCCTAGTCTGCTGGCCTCTCTGCCGGAGCGAGTATTTCAGCTCTCTTACCCACAGTCCTGGCTTTGGTCGGTGAGTTGCGAGACTGCACTTTCGTTCAAGCTGTTTGACGAAAACGCGAACGCGTAGGCGGTAGTCCAACCGAGTTGATGGAAATTTTCTTCTCCTCGCCTCTCCGCGCAGTTGCTATGTGCGTTTTTGGGATTGGTCTTCCCTCGGGTCTGTTTCGACAGCTCCCCCCTAGACCAGTTCGGCGCGTCTCCTCATCGCGTACTGTCATACGGCTTATACACGTCCGTCAACGTACCACTCTGCGAGGTGTCCTAGGACGTATTTTAGCAGACCTAGTGATTTTGACCCTCGCGGGTGTTATGCTGTGGCGGACCTGGCTCGTAGGCTCAATAACGATGGTGACGTTCCGATGTGAGTACTCGTGGTTACTCTTCTGTTGGCCAATGGCGTGCATGGGCTGGCTGGTTATCGCCATTCTTGGCTGGTTTGTTGTCGCGAGAGATGTTTCAATCACGTTCCAGGAGAAAGAGATTTCTTGGAAGGAAGCTTTACTTCTACCTTACAGATTTCAGCCTCGGCAGGGACGGGATGAAGCCGACGCAGATGGCTATCTATCCCTGAATTTTCTGAGAACAGAAGAAAATGCAGATATGGATGAACGGAGTACGAACATCCAAAACCGTGTTCGGCCGGACGTCAATCGTTCAGCGTCAGCCATGCCTCTTACTTCACATCCCTCTTCCTCGGTTACAGTCACATTCGCCATGCGCTGGGACGGGTTATGGCAGTGGTATGAAGCTACTCTGGAGACCCTTGTAGTGGTAAGTCATATTCTCTTGCTCTCTTTTCGCTTTTCTTTCTTTTCCTATACAGAACCATGCCGTGCCGCTGATTACTTGCTTCTGTTCTCATAGGGAATCTACTTATACGGAACTATAATTTTGGGAAGCACGTTATTTTTGACGAGCCAACAAAGCATTATATATTTAGTGGTCACTGTGCTCAGCCTGGCGGCGAGTAGGATCATTAATTCCGCTCTACTATAGTCGTGACGTTCTGTTCGGGGACCTCTATGTATCATGTCTGTCTCCCTACTTCTCCTGCCATCATTGTATTTACTATTTTAAAACCCACCCTGGCTCTCTACATCCTATCGAGTCAGTCATATTCATCCACGAGCTGTTCCTGGGGTCCCGAGGCAGTGTTCTCTCAGTATTACAGCCACTCACAGCCCTTATCCATGACGCATGATCACTTGCCGTATGCTGCACTAACCGTTCGATAACTCTGCGGAAGGAAAAAAAGCGGTGAAATATGGAAAGCATACGAGTCATTTGTAGTTGTAATATGAAATAGTCCAAAAAATGATGAGATAAAGACCACACTATCCACCACTACCCTACTACCAGGAGAGAAAGTGCGTCGCCCTCATTTGTCTAACATTTACTTTACGGTATAAGCATATCTGGTATATCCTCCTCACGCCGCCCCCTTAATAGCAGCGGGCATCGTGAACCGATCAAATGGTCCCGCCAGCACCTCTAACCTCTTCTGCGATGCGAATCCCAAGAACTTCAAGAATGGTGTGTAGTAATATGGGGTGGTCCATAGGAAACCGCGTCCATACTGAGCTCCGATCTTGTCATAGTCCGCTGGATGGAACATAGGTGAGTAATTGCCACCTCCCGAAGCTGAGCACAGCTGACCTTGCAGACCAGTACGGAGATCAAGCCACGTCTTAGTCACATCGGTAAGGATCGAAGCTACGCCCCATCTGACTGCCTGCGTAAAGGTAGCGCTAAGATAGAGTGGCCGAAGGAGGTATATATATCTTACCTCCATCATATGCTCGGGGTTGTTTACGGTCCATACCATAATCTTCTTGTTCGCCGTCTTGCACTCTTCTCTGAACCTGTGGACACATCAGCCACCACCGACGAGTAGAAGGTAAAAGGCCGCACTTCTGACCGTCGGCCGACGTGAGCACGCCAAACCTAACCGAGAAGACTTCACAGTCATCCCAGAAGTACTTGCGCGACAGATACAAGCTCTCTCCGATGTGCGATCGCCTACAATATGGCAGGAGGGCTTTAGCGTGTGACAAGAATCGCGGATGCCACAGTCCCAATAGAATTCTTGGAGCCAGGTTGACTTCCCAGTCAGGCTGGGAAGAAATGATCTCGTTCATCAGCTTGAACAATCGCTCAGGGTCGTTCTGGGGTTTTACGTCGACATTGAACTTGACGTGCAGATTCTCAGGCTACAGGTGGAGGAGAGATACTCGATTAGCCTCCAGATACACGGCGGCTGAATTCACCGACCTTCATGAGCAGTGCCACGGTCTCTGCGAATGTAGGAATAGCTTGGACTGGTGCCTTTCTTGTCCGGACATGTTCCATTCCATCTTCGCCGTACCATCGACGTTCCTTTATCTTACCTGCGGCACAATGAGCGACATCCGGCGGCACCGACAGCGGCAGCTTACCTATCGAGTCCGTCGTTCGCTGAAGGTCTGGATGTACGTCAGCTAATACGGATTGCCGAGGAGCTTACATGCCTTACCCGGATCGTGGAACATTACAACGACGTTATCCAACGATACGTGGACGTCTGCTGACGATGGTTACGGGGCGTAAAGCGCGGAAACCCAACGGCATGAAATACCGCTCTCGATGCCTTCCGCCCCATCCCTAATGGCAGCTTCAAAGCTTGCGAGTGTATTCTCAGGAAATGCTGCTGAGGCCTGGGATGCTGCATTAGTACTAGGTTACCCATCACTTATCGCACGTTCCACTCACTCCTCTGTGTCCCCAGCACTCTACGGATACGTTCACAAGGTTACTTGGCATCCAGTCCATTCGGTGCAGAATGCCTACCTGGAAGGGCTCTTGGCTGGTTCATGACCGGACGACGTAGACGGGGTAGTGAGTCAAAAAAGCGGGGTGAAAAGATGATGCCCCCCCCAAGGTCCTGGACGTTTTATAGTCAGGCGCATCAGCAGTGAAGGTTAGGTGAGACTTCTATCTCGCGTGCGTGATTTGTAACCTTCCTGATCGGGCGATACTGCAACAGAAACGTGTGCGACGTAACGTTGATGCTCTACGCCTCCTCTCACAGGCCGTCTCACAACGAATCCCACTACGCACATGCGTCCTCAAAATACCCATTGGCTGGCTCGGTGGATCATCGCTCCCTTGTATATTTATCTGCCGCTGGATAAACCAAGGAATATTGCAGTGATATCGATTGTAAAATCTGGCAAAGCGCATGCTTTTCTCGGTCTCCGCTCTGAATTTCATCCGGCGTGCCCGAAACTGGTTATTCGCGGTCTTTCAGCATAAATGCGACATCTGACTTGGACCATAGCGTATTCTACCCTCGGACGCGATTTACCTCTTGACTTCAGGGCTAAGAATTTCCTGTTGACGAACGCCGTTGAGACAATCCACGGAAATATGGTCTCGTGGATACTTTATACAGGTAATGTGGCCGCCTAGTCGGGTTTCAGGTCTCGATTGAATGCATGTAGTTCCGAAAAATGGCAATTGGCATCCAGTGACCTCGGTTTGCAGAGTTCTGAATGCCCATGACGGCCTCCATACGCACCTCAAAAAAGATCGCCATCGTATCAGCGAAACGTTGGCCCCTTGACGGCCATCACATGCTGACGGATAGGACACTTTCATGACAGTAGTTCGTGACATTAGGAGATGGAGAACACGTTGCCCTTTTGGTCCTCAGGCTTCAGCTTCCAGGCCGGTTGAAACGTTGAAGCACGCCGCCTTCTGACTCCCGTTCTTTCTGCTCGCGGTGTCTTGGCTGCAGATCCAAATAAGATGTCGACAAGTAACGGGAACCACTCTGACAGAGTGAACGCCAGAGAAATTTCTCCTCCATCCAAATCCTTGATCCGTCTGCTGTCTCTGTCTCTTTATACGACAACGCTCACGTGTATGCCTAAGACGAACATTAACTGCGCTGTATCATTACCGTACATGCCCAGTCATATTATGCGCGCGCCGAAATGGTCAGTGATGCGCGTGATAGTGCGTTTTCTTACGACTGACGGCTATCGTAACATTTAGGTATTCAATGAAGAAACGCAATATTGGGGTGTAGGTGTGTTGCGTAGACACCACTGTTCAAAACATAGCCCGTCATGGCCCGACTGCTTCCAGTAACGACTCAATTTAATCAATTTTCGTCCAAGTTCCTCCTTGACGTGACAGCTTCGACTGTCCCCCCCGCTCTCAACGAACATCGGCTCTGAGCAGAAGTGACCCGGCAGGTTGATGGGGGAAAACATCCATACGCAGACACATTTCTGCGCACAACTTCAACTCTCCGTCCACTATCGTGATCTCAATCAGAAACTGAACGGATATTGTGAGTCTCAAAGACTCAAACAGTTCTTTTGGGATATCGACCCCGGCGTCCCGTACGTGATTATGCCAAAGTCTCCTCACTCGTCGGTCTCAACCTCATTAGCTAAGACCGTTTTCAGTCGATTCGCAACCATCAGAATGTTATGTGATCAACTATATCAAGTAGGGAGAAACAATTAGGCAGTCATCTGAGGGGCCATCAACAAAGTGACAAAGAAATGGATGTATCGGGCAGTTCTTCGTTTGATTCACGTGTCTTTCAATATGGTGGTGTGTTTTTTGCGTATCTAGTAATTCGATGTTGAGACAACATCTATAGGGCATCTACCATGTTCCCGGATTTATTGACTGGGATTCTTGAAACGGTGATGTAAAGTGCTTCCGTACAATACGATCTGTGAGCGATGTCGCTTCCTTCCTCACGGCAGTCCTTTAAATTTTTACTTGGAAATAATGCACGTGTGGAATTAGGATGCACTCGCTGGCAATGCTTGGTACAATGTAATGTTATTTCAGCTTCGTCCCCATGTATCTAATCACGACAGAAAGCTTAGACGGTAGTATTCGATCCGCAGAAATCTATCACGTACAACTTCTCTCACTCGCCATCTGAGGCCGAACTCGTTTCCGAGGGACACCCTCACATGGGGAAAGGTGTCTCTTACCTCTCGTTATTACCTGCGACGCGATACGTAAGGGCATTGCTTTCTCGTTCCCAAGAACAATTGTCGCCATATAATAAGTGGAGCCTGAGAAGAGCCCCATTCCCAAAGAAGCTCACCGCGTAGACCTGTGACCGGTCCCCAACAATGAGCCACAGGCCTACTCATCACGAGTCTCATCACCGCGGCCTACTTACATAGAAGATTTTCTGAATCACCTATAACACGGTGCGACACTGGCAATATGTCGTCACGGCTGATCTTTCATAGCAGCATACTGAGGTAGTTGAGAATTTTACGTGTTCTTTCAAATCGCCACAAAGGTTTGACTAATGACTCAGTCACGACCTGAACCTGTCTGACTTTGCGAAGACCGATACCAGTGCTGAGTGCTCCAGTCACTGACTGTATAGGTCGCGACTTGGCGATCCATTAGAAGCAACAATGACACCATTTGAAGTGGTCGTTGAATGAATTGGTGCTTAACAAGGCGTGCTATGATATTTCCTTCCCAGACAACGAGAGCAAGACTCGACCTAAGCGCGATAAGCCTGTATAAGTCGGAATAACTCTTCTCTTTTACTTCTCGTCTTCTTCTCGTGTAAAGTGAGATTGATAATGAGGCAAATATTCCATTTATTTTTTTCCTCAGGTTCGGTGCAATCAATAGCAAGTAGTCATAGAAGGCAAACCTTCAAATCCTCGAAAGTTAAATGAGAAGCAGTGACTTCGGTTTTTGTCGCCTTTTCCGGCCCGTCGAACCGGCTGTCTCGGACCGCAAGCCGACGATCGTCAAAGCGGCACCGTGACTGCGTTCGCGTTTTGGGGGGCCTCGTTTTGGGACCATGATGTTGTCCTCAAATATTGTCCGACGTGTCATGAAACGCTCCGACGTCCACTTTCGACGGTTGTCATCTTCATTCTCTATACCACAGCACTCGATATACGTCTCTCAATCAACAGATCCATACTTCAATCTTTCCGTCGAAGACTGGTTCGTCACGCGCTCTCAATGGTTGTGTCAACAAAATGTGACAAAGGTTGGGCTGAAGGCTTTTTAGACACAAGGCTCCAGAGAATCCACTCCTTTTTATCTACCGCGACAAACCATGCGTTGTGATTGGTCGAAACCAAAACCCTTGGAAGGAAATCAACTTGACAGCCTTGCGAGATATGCCTTCGGTCCCATTTGTGCGTCGAAGAAGT
>JAUDZF010000293.1:0-26806 GCA_030407055.1 Armillaria mellea
GTCAATATTTTGACAGCCTGATACGGTGACAGACCAACATTCCATTTGTGAGAAAAATCGTAAAAGTAATCATAATCATACATAGAGACAGCTACTGAAGGACCAACAAATAAACTAACAAGGTTGTCTTTTCGAATCAAACCAGCTGATTTTGCGCCAACCACTTGTTTGCTCAAGCTCTTACACCATGTTGGCAGCAGCCTTTTCATCCCTGGATCGTGTAGGAACCTTCATGAAAATCCGGTCTATGCGACTGTCCTGACTGTCGTAGACAAAGGTATCGTATAACATCGCTGCGAACTGAGCACCAAGAATTGGCGCTAACACACCCGCCCATAACCAGTATTGGCTGGAGAACGAGAACGGTGAGCAACCACGAGATAGAGACCAGCAAGAAAGACATACTTGCGGTAGTTGAATACTTGTCTGCCCCACCCAGCAATCGCTGTCAGGATGCGGGGACCCAGGTCACGGGCAGGATTAACGGCAAAACCTTTTCGTAGAAAATTTATCAGTAACGGAGAAAAGATGTCAAAATCAGATCCTCACCTGTCTGCATGCCAAAGCAGACCCCCAGACCGAAAAGGGGTAGGAAACAGAGCAAGTGGAAGAAGCCCCGGGGGAGGAGAGTTGCGTTTGTCGGTGGCGGCTAGAATGACTAGCATCAGGATGAAACAGCCCAAGAATTCGTCGAAAAATGCGGCCTGCGTTTCGGCACGTAATCGAGCTGGCAACATACTGCTAAGCAGGCGGACTTGAGAGATCGAAATCCAAACTTACAGCATAGGTACCAAGAATCCGGCAGTAGAAAGTGTCCTATAGTGTCCGCCTTCGTACACGTTGATAGCATGGTAGTAGTTTGCATAAACCAGGGCAGCACCAAATATCCCACCCATTAACTGTGCGAAAATGTAAGCTTAATTTTCGATCAGTATTATGACGCGCGTGCAAAACATGAATGGAGCACACCTGGAACCTTCCTCCATGGAAACCCACGCCATGTAGCCATAGCCAGGGTGACCTACATGCGCAATCAGCTCTGTTGGCCCAAAGGAGAATGCAAAATTATTACCGCAGGGTTGATGTGACCTCCAGAAACTCCTCCGCTAATCCACCCACCCAAAGCAAGGCCTAGAGGTTTTAGATATCAGCCGGTACCCAAAACATGAATGGAAGACGTGTCTTACCAAGACCCCAACCTAACGCGATGGAGAAGTAACTCTGGAGACGGTCAACAAAGAATTGTAGAAATAGGCGTATGAGTGCTTACCCCCTGCTGCGAGGGAGCAACACCGGGATTAATAGAGGTGACTGCCTGACAGCTAGCTCCAGAGCCAAACATAACGAGGATGGCCACTCCAATAAACTCGGCGGCCGGTTCGCGAACGGCCAGACTGAGCAAAAGTTAGAGTCAAAAAAATGCGGGGCTATTCAAGGTATGAATAACTCACCGAATCCGACCCAGACGATTCGATGGTACTGGAGATAGTGGCTCTGAGTACTCATACTGGTTCCGAGGGGAGCGTTGATCATGTCCACTCCCTTGAGAGCCGTCGTAGACTTTGGAAACCGAGGTTGTTTCCATAGGAGAGGACGGCTCTGCATGAGTGTATGGGCTGGGGGGGCGTGTAAACCATCGCTAAATGTGGAGGAAGAAAGGAAGGAAGGAAGTGAATATTGAGAGTTCACATAGATACACAGCTTTATACACTTGTCGAGGAGCCATTCTGGGACAATCTCCTGACGCCATGATATCATAGCTAGTTGAATAGGACCCTAGAAGCAATAGAAACCGAAAAGAAACAGTTCGTTACATTCCAGATTGTAAGGCCTGCGTTTGTAAAACAGATCGAGAGAAGCACAAAAACGAGGCCCATCAGAGCAACGGGTAGATCTCTCTCTCCCTTTTCTTTTTCGCGGTTTGCGGCTTTTCCGTCGTAAATGAATCGTAGAGTGAAACATTGGATCGAGTGTATTACAACGAACGTTTGGACCGTTTTCGTGGTATCTTCGAGACTTCACGTCATTTTCTATGAGAGATCGGGAGCAAAGTGGGGCTCGGCAGACATCGGCGCGTGATCATCTGAGCCGACTTTCCGCTAAAAAGGGTAATCAATCGATCGGATGCTATTTCTTCCTCAGTACTATTCAGCAAGCATTCAGTTGGCGGAGGGGCGAAAGGCTTTGCTATACGTACAGGTTACGGCAGCACAAAGAAGCTCCATTCGGCATGCTGAAAACACGAGGCGGCTACAATCGCTTGCCCATCTCATCGTAGTATTTCAGATATATCTTTACGAATAATATTTGGGGGTTCGGATACGAAGGACTACATTCTACTTCACAGAACATCAGGCTTCAAGCTCCACTACCACTCCACCTTCCTGCATAAGGCATTACAATTTTTAAGCTGACAGTGATAATCTTGAGCTTACATTCAAGCCCTCGTCTTGCGGAGCATTCGTCAAACTACCGTGTACCTTCCTTCCGACATTCGGTATACCACCGAACAAGGACCTCCGTTTGTCCTGGTTCCCAACGGATCAGGCAGTATGGATATCAATCACGAAATGTCGGACCTCGTAGAACCGTAGGCTCTTCTGATAGACTGATAGGCGCGGTCTTCAATCAGGTTCTGCAAGCCGAGTGTTGAAACTTCTATACCGGCTTCCCTACAAGGACTTCAGCGCTGCGAAGCCGCATCCCACTGAAGACGGAATGCAATTGGGTTGAACTATTAACGAAAGCTAGGACCTCACGCCTGTACAGAGTTGGGAAAGCTGCGGGTCGCTTGAGTATACTCCCATCACGATAATTTATAATTGATAGATTGGGAGGGCCCTTCTCGGGATTCAACGCAGCTGCTGTAGGATATATTTCCGAACGGCGTCTTGTCATTTCAATTCCTCGCGATCGCACCAAGAACACCATCCGTTTCACCATGTAGACCGGTGAAAACCGAAATGACTGAGAGAAATACTCGCGGCAGACGGTTGGAATAAATGCCTCGAGATCAAGCCCAGAGTACATTCTCTGGAAAGTGTTACGCCCCCGGTGGTAACCAGTAAACCATGGTGGAGGATCCGCAATTCCAATTATTATGGTCCCCGGCCCTTACTGGACCGAGGGCGTTTGTAACATGAGCCGGTGATTAATTTGCACCATCGAAAACGAATATATACCGACGATGAGCGTTGAAATAGGAAATCTAGCCCCAAACTGCCTCCTCGTCAACTTCTCGTGCTGCTCGATCTTCTCTGTGATTTTGATTGCCGTTGTTGCCGCTGCTCCTGGAACGGAGTCCAGGATGTTCATCACCTGGTAGTGAAATACGGGAACGCTTGTACACCTGAGAATAGATCATAGAAGCCAAGAGTCCAAGAGGGTGAAATGCCATGAATAAGATGGCAGTTATCTTGACAACGTCATGAGGTCAGACAGCGCTAGAAAAATATGCCATGGCTCACATAAACAGGCGCGGGTTTCGGTCGCAAAGACCAGATGCTAACGCATATCCAGGTGGCTGCCACACACCACACTATGTCTCGGCGGAATACGACAACCAAAAGGCCTAGAATGTTGGTCCCAAAAACCACACCAAACCCAGGCCACTGGTACGCGTTGGGGTCGACCGGGGGTCCTGGAGCAGTCGGAGTTTGTACGAGCCCCAGTGTCACGCTTGGAAAGGTCAGTATATATGCAGGCGTATAACACGCGACTTACAACAGACTGAGGGGAAACATGAGCCCAATTTGTAGTACGAGGAAGAACCGCATCGGCGCATGAATAAGCATCGTGTCGAATGGGCGTTTGGATGTTGGTGGATGGTAGATCAGAAGAACAACGTTGGAATACAGTAGCAAAAGCAGAAGAATGCCCTGAAGAATCGTCGAAACCAGAAACCATTTCAGAGTCTATCGAGAAAGTGAATGAGGATATATTGTGAGATGAGACCGTCGGATGTACCCATGTTATGGCCCACAGTGCCATCACCCAATTCGACAAGACGAGCGAGAATCCGGAGCCCTTTATCAACGTCTTTTTGGTCTGCGGTTTCCCCGCGAGCACAAGGAGTATGCAATATCCAATCTGAGCTGCAAATAATGCGACGACATAAGCTGCTATTGCAGACGGTCTTGGTGAGATGACTGTAGGATACAACTTGGATATTCTGCCTGCTCTAGAGTGTCAGTCGAGCGAGCCTTCATTATTTCTGTACAACTACGCGCCTATAGAAGGATCGACAACGACCGAGCACACAATTACAGTGGCGATGTTGATCAACAAGGAGAGCGGCGTTAGAACTTGAAGTCTAGAAGAATGTCAAACAACGACCTCCACTATTTACTTGAAGATTTTTCTACCACTCACCTGACGAGAGAGAGATAGTCTCGGACCGCTGGATGCGACATATCGATTGGTAGTCCCTCCATTGTGGTAGCTTGGTAGAGAGAGTCGACGTTGAAGGCAATGGAACTGGATTGAGTAATGACGTCGCCGCGAGCTTAACGCCCCATGACATCATAGGCGCGTCATACTTGCGCGGGGAGCCGTACACGTAGTTCAACTTCTGTAAAGTTTTATCAAATTAGCTACAGATTGTCGAATACGTCAAATTGCTGGTAGCGATGAGAGAACTCGGTGCGGCGCAAAGTTACTTTCGGATAGTACCGGGGTCATCAAATTCGCGTCTGTATTGTCTTCAACGTATACGCACTCAGTAAGGGAGGCATCTGTAAACAAAGCTTCAGCCATGCGCATGCTATTAATACGGTCTTCATCCCGGCTTTGAGTTCTGACACTTCACGGACGTATTAACAACGGCGTTCATACAGTGAGCAAGTCATTGCTTCATGATGAGCGCAAGCGACTCTAGTCACAGGTGTATCTGATACGCTTCATATACCGAAAGCAGCAGGCAGAAGAAAGCGAAGGATGCGAACGCCGACTTTATGACATAACAACATGATGAGGCTAGGACCACTGACATAATGATGTTATACATCGCACAATCTCGACTAGGATGGTCAGGGGAAATTAGTCGCGATCTGAAGAGAATAGAACGTACCCCGTACCTTCTTGTTTGTTACAATTTCTTATGATACTAACACACCGCAGAGTCCCTCAGCTAGAAGGCCGGACCTTATAGATTAAAGTCCCTAGGAACAGACGTAAGGTGTTGTCAGACCGCAATCCTAACAATCAGACTCACTATCTTTTTCATACTCAGCCAAAATGAGGTTGACCAAGTCTGGCACAGCCCTCAGACGGGATATGGAAGACATTTGGCGCATCATTGAAAAGCGCGGCAATGTGATGTGAACCGACTGCATCTCAGCCACAGTGGTGCTGGGTGCGTGACATCGAGACATGATCATATCAACAATCACGTCTACGGGAATTATATCGACCTCCCCTCTGACATAGGCTTTGGGGGTGTAGTCCGCTTTCAGAGATTGTAACGCGGGAAGGACATCATGCCCATCCGTTGAGACCAAGACCCGGAAGAAGTCCACCGCCGTTGTCGGGCAGGGTAGCGCAATGTCCAAATGTGTGAGCCTAAACGCCTGTTCGAACATCACTTCGAAATTGATGGAACGGTCGGTGATGAATCCAAGTCTCAGCTTTTTCGTGGGGGAACCAGAACGCTGCAAGAAGTCGCGGAAGATATCTTCCGCACTTCTATCGTGATCTGAAGCTTCAAGCTCCTCAAATGCTTCCACGGCGAGTTCTTCCAAGGATGGACAAGTGTAGGCCCGTAATAATGCTGCATCCCAAGAATCGATGCGTCGCAAGGATGGATGTGTGACAATGTCTTCAATTGTATCCGGCTCCCAATATTCAGTGCAGCCTTCGTTTTGTGGAACCATGCTCAGGAACTGAAGATTGTGAGTCATGGAGAGCACCAGGTCGAAGTCCTCTTGGTACATATGGCGATCTATGTAAAGGCTGGTTATCTGGGTCCAGGGAAGTGTCAATTGAACAGGGTATAGGCCATAACTCAGAGAAAGAGTTCGTAATTTAGGCGCAACCTCAAAAACATCAAAGCTTGGACCGGAACCCACCACATCGGTTGAATATTCACCAGATATCTCCAGTCGCTCAAGCTCGGGAATCCGACCTCGAATCTGTTCATAGGTGTCCTTGTAGTCCTCGACAAGCTCAATACGTGCGTGTTTCCATCGTCGACACGTGCTCAGTATATACCCAAGCAATGGGCGTTCTTCCTCTTCAGACAACTCATACATATCTTCCCAGGCAACACTCAAATTGGCCTCGTGTGAACGATCCAGCACGGTTTATAACAAGGGCATCAAGCCTTTGTTTTTTCCTCTTGAGAGATTGAAAGAAGCCCAAAGGGAAGGACTTGACAGCACCGTGGCTCTCCATAAGCGACAAACTGCACCGATCCGGGAAAGATCGTCGATGAGTCCTCGAAGTCGGGGGAATTCACCGACAGCGATTGCCCATTGGAAGATCTCCGTAAGGACTTCTGGTGGAAAAATGCGGAAGGGGGACCTGAGTGACGCGTGGCTATTGAAAATGTCCTGGAGACGCCTTTTTTCGTCCTGCGCTTTCTTCAACCGCAGCTTCAAGATGCTGGATGGTATCGTCTTGGGCAGAGATGTCTGCCTCGACTCCTTGGAGATAGTGGTTGAGGAGGTCGGCGTCAGAGGCTGGTGACACTCCGTTGGTGGAAATGAGAGCGCGAAATGGAGATGGCGCGTCGGTGAACCGCGTTACTGGTGTCGCTACGTCCAATCCACAATTGAGACAGCACGCTTGCATTTTACTCTGGAGGATATTAAAAAGCCCGTTAGCCAAAGTCGTGTATTCATTTCGACCAAAATACCTTTCGAAAAATATGTCAAGGCTTGTTGACTGGCCAATGCTGGTGGTGGCGTTGCGTTGCTTCGCGTTGTTGTGGGTTGTTTGGTTGCCGGCGGGAGGACACGGCAATTCCCGAAGCAACAGGGTCTGTCCAACTTGAATATCTTTCCGATTGTTGTTCAGGAAATCGTCTAAAAATGTGTACAACACCAAATGACGCATGAATCTAGGCATAAACCGCAGAAGGCAGCATTGCAATAAAAAACGCATACTTTTGATCCGACCCTTACAGCTTTTCAGGATCTTAGTCTTTACTACTAAGTACTAACTTCAAGGAGGTCTTGCAAGGGGAACCGTGCCACCCCCTTCAGGTCTTGTGGCTTCGGAGCCTAGCTCAAGTTTCATACGGTCCACAAAGGAATCCTTTTATCTACGATCGATGATTGTATATATTACCGAGTGGACACATAAGACAGGTGGATCAAGTTTTTAGTGGAGGTGTACCTATTAGAACATGCAGAGAATAGATAGACAGGAGAAATGCATACGTCCTCTGAAGACCTTACGCTTTAAAACTTATATCCATTAAGCCAACAACGGCCAGGATCATGGAACGTTTGCTGTATGCGGAGTATGGAGAAGAGAAAGTACCGGGCAAAAGTCTTTAATCTGCACTGGCTAAGGGGTTTACGTAACACGTCTGGCACCTCTTCCCATGCTAATTACAAAACCTAATGATTTGAGAGATGAGAATTTGCATCGCTGCTGAAGTAATGTCAAGACTTACGCCCATTTTCGCTTGCAGTCGAGATGAGGCTTCGCAAACCGGGGCTATTCCCCGCACGAGTCCGAAGATGCATCCAAAAGAGCGTCGGAAGCCGTGGTAGGTCAACAAAAGTCGACTGTATCTCGGCCATAGATGAATTTGGAACCCGATACCGGGATACGAGCATATCGACGATATTCTCCCCGAGGTTGATCTCTTCTACAAATGTGCCGGTTTGCCTAACCTCGGCCACAGTAGATTTTAGATATTGGAGTTGAGGAAGGACGCTGGTCTTATTCCTCTTCAAGACCAGCACCCGGAATAGATTTGTCGCCGTGGATAGAGACGACACTGTAATGTCCAGGTGTGTGAGCCTGAAGGCGTTGGTAAGCAGTCTTTTGTAATCGGGAGAGGCTTCATCAATCTCTAGCCTTAGCTTCTTTACTGGAGAGCCAGAACGATCTAAGAAATCATGGAAGATATCCACCCAAGCATTTTTGTCTTCCACACCATTAAATGTGCGGTGAATTTCCAGATCAATTTCTTCCACGGCAGGAAATGTAACCGTTTGAAAGAATGCTGCATCGTGGACATTGATGCTCTGTAACGACGTGCAGGTGACTATGTCTTCTTTTCTTTTTGGCTCCCAGTCGTTGCTTCGTTGGTGATTGTGTTGGAATGACAAAGATTGTAGGTTCGGGGTCATGGAGAGGACTGCGTGTACGTCAGCAACCTCAACAGCGTGATTCATATAGAGGCTGGTAATTTGTGACCAAGGAAGGGCTAACCGCTTGCAATCAGGCGATATCCCATGTCCTAGAACTACTTCCCTCAATCGAGGGGCGTTCTCAAAGGCAAGAAACGTATCCCATGGAAACGTGTCAAAATCGGCAGAGAGAGACAATTGCTCCAGTAGAGGAAGCCGGCCGCGAATCTGCGCATAAGAACATTCATCTGCAGTGGAAGTTTGGATCCATACACGTTTCCATCGGTGGCTTGTACGAAACACACGTTCAACTAGGAAACCCAACCGTGGGAAGAAGAATGGACTCTCCTGAATCCCGATGGACATTCCAGCCTCGCAAGATCGGTTCAGTACTGTCTCCAATTTCTCGGACAGTACATCTCCGGTATATAGGCTGAAACTGGCCCATAATGATGGATTCGACAGCACTGTGGATCTCCAAAGTCGGCAAACTGCTGCAATCTTCCAAAGGTCATCGAAAACCTCACTTACGTCCTTGGGTTCGTCAGGCCGGGATACGGCCGCCAAGTGGAAGATCTGAGTGAGAACCTCTGGTGGAAAACTTCGGAAAGCTGACATGAGCCCAACGTGGCTGTCCGCAATACTCTGAAGACGTTTCTTTTCGCCGATGGCATCCTCAAGAGCCACCTTGGCACGCCTGATAGTTTCTTCCTGAGCCAAAATATCGACGCGTACCCCTTGCAGGTAATGGATGAGATCAGGCCCAGATGCAGCACCGTTGACAGCAATCAAGCCACGAAATGGGGACGGCGCATCGGTGAACCTTGGCTTTTTGGGAGTGGCGGCGCCACAGTTAGAGCAGCGAGGCATTCCCCTTGTCGTCGTCTACGGGAGTTTCAACAAAAACTAAGAATAAATGTACAAATTATACCAGTTCGTACAGTAGACCTTTGAGGGACAGGGATATTATGCTTCGTTGCAATAATGAAGACAATGGACATGGGAATCAGAAGCCACTGGAAGGTGCCGCATGTTCTTCCCGGGCCGGATGTACCTACATTCTAGACTCTCGTTTCTAGTTTCTTAAGCGTGTAAGTAGCATGACTTCAGGAGGGTGGTCACGACACATCTATACTGATGCCTTAGTTCAACACCAAGCGCGCATCGACAACATTCAGGTCGGACCTCAGCCCCCACAATGGTTGCCCTAGAAAATATGAAAGTAGTGACTGCAGGCAATACGTACACCAATATGAATGTCTGTCGTGCATCGTGTGGTCTCTCATTTCGATCTTTTGGATAACCGTAAAGGAACAGACCGCATAACCATGACATTCCCCGTTGGTGGAGAACAGAATGCTAAGTGCCCGTTGCCCATTTCAGGGCTGCTCAAAAATTCAGTCGGTCAACCGCTGAGTCGAGATATTTTTATTTTCTCAATGGAGCGAACAATCCATACCGGAAGGTATAAAATGGACCAGGAGCCAGTCGTTATTGTCAACACACCAAAGTCAAACAGATCCAACAGTTTACCTTACCCAGCTTACAATGTTCGCTCGTATCTTCGCCCTTTTGGCACTTTCCATGGCTGCCATGGTCAGTGGACTTCCAGCTAGTACCGTCACTGGAGGCAGTTGCAACACTGGCACCCTCGAGTGCTGCAAGTCTGTCTAGAGCGTCAGTCGAATTTTTCGCTCTACGGAAGACACACCTACTTATGAACGACAAACAGCCTACGTCCTCCCCGATTCAGACCCTCTTAGGCCTTCTTAATATCCCGATCGGAAGTGTTACTGGCCAAGTGTAAGGCAGATATGATGTTTGTGGTTCAAATTATGCTGATATGTACACCGAAGCGGCCTCACTTGTAACCCCATTACGGTCGTCGGTCTTGGCACTACCCAGTGTGCCAACCAGCCAGCCTGCTGCACTGGAAATAACTACGTGAGTATCGCCCGCATCTACTATAAGCATCGAGACTGACCTGCACAGAATGGCCTTGTTGCTTTGGGCTGCACTCCCATCAATGTGGGTCTCTAGGCAAAGCTTAAGACGCATATCTTTCATGGTCGTAACATTGAAAGAATTTCGGGACACCCGTCTTGCGCATAATTTTCAGATTCAAATTTAGTTTCTCCAAGCCTGTGCTATATATCGCATGAAATATGATCAGTACTGTATCGTGATTTTGAAAGCCGAAAAAAGCACGTACATCAGAGCGTTTACTAGATGTGGAGGTGTCTGATACGCCTGTGACCAGTAATGGCCCAGAAAACGGGAAACGGGTGTCTACTGATGGCCTGAAACAGGCTGAAAGTACCAGTGGAAGCAGTGGTACCCTGCTACGACTGGTGGACGAAACCTGGGTCAACGAATGGATTATTCCTCCATGAATAAATTCGCGGAAGGTGCTCCTCCCGTCAATCGGCGCGTCGAACTCTGTCCATACAGGCACAAGAGTATTTCGTGTTCACTGTTAAGGAGAAATTTCAAGTTCACGTCGTGTCGGCCCGAAGCGTATCGGAGATTCAAAAGATATGCTTGCCGGCGGTAGCCATTTCCTCTTGACCCTGCCATAATGGCGAACTCTGAACATTCTCTAACAATACGGGTGGAATTCGGGGGCGGCCTTGAGCTGCTCTTCTCTAATCAAAGATCTCATGAAGTCAAAATACCCGCAACTATTTCCAAGGACAGTGCTAGGAAGCCTACAGATGTCGACTATCTGATCCACCATCTGCGCGACAATCTGCTAAAAGAGAGAGAAGAGTTATTCATGGAGAAGGACACAGTGTGCGTCTGTACTTTCTCTGTCCTGGATTGATCCTCAGCCTTTCTTTAGGCGGCCTGGGATATTGGTTCTCATCAATGACACTGATTGGGAACTGGAGGGAGAGGGGGATTACGTCCTGCAGAACAACGATGAGGTCGTGTTCATCTCGACGTTGCACGGAGGCTAGGCGATTGGGTGACTTCGGAATCAATCTGGCTTGCTCTCAGCTTGAAGCGGCCCTGTACAATTCCGTGTATTCTGTGTGATTTTCGGTTCGTTCTCATTTATTTCGCCAGAACTCTTATTGAATTCCGACAGTTCATCTATGGTTAGAACAGGTTCTATTATCATTGTTTTGTCCCAGCTTTCTTGCTCTGTACGGCATTTGCGAACTGAATATTACTCCGCACCTTTCACGTCAGTGTTGTCTCAATCGACTCCGATGGGGCTGTGACTGAACGACTGGATCGCGATACATAAATCAAGAAAAACGTAGCCGGAGAAATACACGGACGACAGCAGTGATAACGACCGAAGAAATCACCTCCGCTCAATAATGCTGTCTAGCCTGAATTTGATCATGATGCCATAAGCATTCAGATCCGGCCTCTGTTGCGTTCTTTCTTTCCAGAGTTTGTATCTCTCGCTGCAATTTCCGAGGGGTCCTTTCCAACCCGAATCATTCCAGATTCCTCCCCTCCCTCTTGTGCAAGTGCCCAAATCCCCCTACCCGCATATATCACCCAAAGTGCCGCTACGGGGGCATTCGAGTCAAGGCCCTCAGGGTTCAGGGTTCAGCTCTCTCTTGTTCACCTCCCCTGTTTCTTTTCCGGTCCGGATGCCTGTATGTGATCCTCCAATCCGTCACGCATCGCTCAGACACTGTAGTCCAGTCGTGGTCTTGCGCGCCACAAAAGCATTCCAGCATTCCATGTCTCCAGACGACCATTCCACAGACTCCTCACAGTCAGCCTTAGTGGATTGGGCTAGGTCCAAATTCGTTTGCGCGACTTGGTTGTTTGTGCGACGAACGCCACAGGTCCATCTTCCTACGGATAATCGTCTGCTACCAAGCGTATACGATAGAGTATTTCGGCCAAAAAGGGACTGCTAGAATAGTCATCAAGAGGTTCTGTGACATATACTTCGATCCAGACTGTTAGTCGCTGGGCAGCTCGGGTGTGTCAATGAAGGATGAAAGCTGTGAGTCGATGATATCGACAGTGTGTCATTAGAAGCTGAGCTTTTCTGCTGTGCGACGAGTGCTAGCATCGAAGAGTTTAAAGGAAGATTCGTTGGCGATGATTCTGCTTCGCCGGGGGAATAATTTCAGCGCCTGACAGGCTAAAGTGAACGTACTTTGGAACGTGCAAGCAATCCATTTGAAGATCAATTACTGTACGGCATCCACGTTCAACCAGAGAACGTTTGCTTAACAACAAATGGGGCTCCACCTTCGACTTCGTAGCCGTGTGCTACACTGTCGTTTGATTCATGGGCCATGAGCTTAGCTACCAATCATTGGCACCTTATCTGTGCGTCCCGTCTTATTGTATTTCAGCTGAGTACTAAAACGGAATCCAGCTGTTGATGGGGATTTCTAGACCAAGTGGTATCGCATTATGAACGTGTGGTGCATGTGTCACTTCACTTCCTGAGTCACATTATCGACTACTACTGCATGGCGAGGATTGTTATCTTTTCTTTCGAACCCGATCATGGCTCGGCATGTCGCTGACGTATATAAAGAGCCTAGCTACGCTGGATTATTGAAGAGCGTCCTCCTTCGGTACCGTCAACCATGCTCCAGCGATCTCTCTTACTTCTCTTCTCTCTCCTGGTCCTTGCGATCGCCGCTCCTACGCGACGTGCGTGGCCGTCTGGTTCCGTCACTTGCGGTAGCAACACCTACAGTCTCTCTGCCGTTAAAAGCGCTGTATCACACGGATTCTCCTTGATCGACGACCCGATCGGGAGCAGTAAGCCGCTCTTCCCCGAGCCAATTCACTAGCTAGCCTAACTGTGATTCATAGACAGCTATCCTCATACATACAACAACTATGAAGGTCTTAAAATGTGGTGCACTGGTGAATCAGCCTACAACGAGGTACGCACAAGACCGATTCCGAAACGCGATCCTGACCATACGTCGGACAGTTCCCCATACTCGAGAGTGGACTCTACAACGGTGGCTCTCCGGGTGCAGACCGGGTGGTTTTCTCTGACAATGGTGTTTATTGCGCGTACGTATTCATCGACGTCCTTGCCTGAGTGGACCTACAGTCAATAACTTTGTTACAGTGTCGTCACGCATACCGGAGCTTCTGGAAACAATTTCGTCGCATGCTCTGGCGACTGACCTGCCCTGTATATTGAATATTGTTTGTCAAAATTCATTGGAGATCAATTATTTAAAATTTCTAGCTACTGAGGCGCGCATTTGTTTCTTCGAAAGTAAGAAACCAGACCTTTGTGGTACAGTACGACTTTCTGGGTGCTTGTCAGACTTCGCATACCTAGCTTCTGTTATCGATATCCCAGGGGCAAATCACCTACATCGTCCGTCCCGGGCATAGATGACTTACCCGAAATTCGCTTGGATACTAGTCTAAAGACAAAGGTTAGCTCATTGTGTTATTGGGGCAAACCATTACTCACACTATAATTGACATCGGCGCAGTTAGACGGAAGTCGGATTCCAGATAAAACGTCGTGATGCGGCTCTATATGCTCGGGGTTCATCGAAAACCTTCCTACGGATGAAAGAGCAAGATCTCATCATTACTTACTTATACGGCACGGTAACTGCAGTATGATACCCATTCCTCGCTACCACTTAGTTAACCCCAAAGCTGAGCTCACGACTCAGAAACTCACGACCGAGAAACCCAAGCTGTTGTAGAACCTGTAGACTCATAGACGGGGAACCCCAAATCAACAATACCCAAAACTAATCACGATAAACCGGAGCAGCATAAATATCAGGATGGCTGTCCACTTGGCGACTTCGTACCAGCTTTTAAGTAAAATTATGTGTTGATCATACTGCAGGCCGAGATCAGCGAGGTCAGGTTCGTCACAAAATACTCTCACTTTCATCTCTCCCTTGGTATGTTCTAACCCTTGTGACGAATTGTATCATAGCATGTCATGTTCTGGTGACTCCACCGCAATTCTTCAGATTCAGAAGCAATCACAAGAGGTTTTAGTTTCAGAACGACGGGGCTGGACTCAACCGAAGTGAGTAGCAAAATGGTCACGTTTTAGCAAATGCGACAAGGGGGGTTAATTATGTTATGAAATAGGCCAGCTCATATACTACGAAATGCCCGCAGGAATAAACCACACGTAAGTAGATCCCTACGAGACCCTAAACAGTGACTAACTGTATGTGTCTTGAGAAACCCGAATCCTCACTTTACGCTTATCACTTGTGGAGCTGCAATATGAAACTAGCAACAAACTACTAGTAGAAAACTGTTAGTCCAACTACTAGTAAGCGCCCCGGTGCAGACTCTATGTCAGTCCATCCATATGAGGTCTCGGTCTCACAGGATGAATTGATTATTCCCGAAGTTGGTGAGTCTTCAGGCTAAAAATTGCACTCAGATTTTATCTACTGTCTCCGAGCCTGGAAGTTTGGCTTGATATCACTACCGCCAATGATGTCACTCTCCGGTTCTTCAGAAAGTCGTCGATCGGTAGTTGGGGACGTGTACGTGGTCAGATGTCAATCTGCACCACCTCGTTCATCGAGAACGTTTTCTGAGGATGCTTCGAACTCTCGATATATCGGTACTGCTCCACCAGTAACCGTACACTTCGGTGTCATATGGCACGTACTAATTGAACACTTCGTCTTCGTTTCATTCACAACCCAGCATCTGACCCGTGTATGTCCCTTCTAGTGTTCTATGCCAGCGCTAGTAACACAAGGACGCCACGTAATAATGGTCATCAGCGGGTTTTCTTGGCCGGATGATGACTATTCGAAGCTACAGATGGAACACCCCCCACTTCTCCTTATGGTCCGCGTCGTCGACTGAAGGGCGAACGCCATCATCTCGCCAATCTCTCCTTGTGAAGCGGGTATTTGTCAAGCGTCTCATGGGTATATATGGACCTTGGTATTGCTTTAAGAACTGTCATCTCTGAGGACTCTCAGACTCGTACATTATGTTGTATCGATCGCTAGTCATTCTCGTTACCCTCTTCGTTCTAGCATTAGCTGCCCCTACATTGCCGCCTGGCATCGTCACCTGCGGTAGCAATTCATACACCCCCGCTAAGGTCCAAGACGCTATTAACAATGGTCATACACACCTCAGTAGTCCGATCAGTGAGTTTGGCTAAGTTCAGTCTCTGCTCTCTATAGCCGCTTATGTGACTTGTCCTACAGATAATTACCCACACCGGTACAACAACTACGAGGGCCTGACTATGCGGTGTACTGGTAATGTTTACTATGAGGTACTTGAACATCAGCATTTCGAACCAGGTGGTTACTGACGTCGATAAGTTTCCCATTCGTCCCAGCGGTTCGTACACAGGCGGCTCTCCTGGGGCTGACCGCGTCGTTTTTGATAATTCTGGTACTTATTGCGCGTACGTATTTGCATTCATGGTCATTCTGTGGGGTCTCAGAATGCTTTTTTCCCTTCATTCTAGTGTTATGACTCACACCGGAGCTTCTACTACAAACGGTTTTGTTGCTTGCAAAGGATACTGAGTCTGAAGTATGGTGTGTAGTATGTGTATCAATCATCCTTGATTGTATCGCTGCGTTCGGATGTATGCATCCTGCCTTGCTTTCAATGATCACTCAAATTCGACTTCAGTTGACACTCCACGTCCCTAGGTCGATCCACCCATTTACGGTCTCGCCTTCGTCTTACTCCTTCTGAAGACTATAAGTGCTTGTAGACCATACGGCCCGCGAGCTCCCTCGACCTCCTCCACGGAAGAAGACGTTAGGAATATTCAATGTTGCCACTGGTCAAAATGCTTCGTACGTGACGTGCTCAGTTAATGTTTCTGGATGCTCATCCAATCTCTTCACAGAGAACGAAAAACCAGTAGAAATAGCTCTTGCTCTGAATATGGTTACATATGGCACTAGCAAGAAACAGAATGCGTATATCGGATAAGCCAACACCTTTCCATGATCTTTCACTGACCAACAAGTCAGCCAATTCCGACTCCGGCTGGTTTTGGCGATGCTAGACGTGCGAGGTATGATTACTGAGAGGAATCACGACAGATAGGACACGTCGAGGAGTGGTCTGATCTATATATAAAGTTCACGTCGAGCAGCTTTTTATCTCGTACACCCTACCCTATCTATCATGAGCGGTAATCGCCGTTTATTCTAACATATTCCTATGAAGATGGTCAGCAATATAAGTATCAGAGGATGTCATTCACTCACATAGCTGAAATCGCAAGTCCAGTATGTTGCCTCCTCAGTTCCGAGCCCTCCAAGTTCTACACACAACTCAAAGTCTTCCAGACCCAGAATCTCACTAGCCCTCTCCTCATCGACGTTCTCCGGCTCACCATCGACGAGTACGGGAAGAGCAGCGGTGCCGTCGGAGGGAATGAAGGATACGCTGACTTTTTTGGGGTCGAGAGGGACCGTCAGTGGGACAGAGCCTGTTGCTGCAAGGATACGACCCCAGCTTCCAATGGGGTGTTAGACGGGGTACTCCAATGAAACAGATAGAGCCTACTTTGCGTCTTCACCGTAGAGTGCAGTCTTGACAAGAGCAGAGGTTGATATCCGAGAGGCAATCTTGTGTGCATCTTCATATGTCACTGCGCCCTGTCTGATTTGTTAACTAAAGTATTGGTATTGAGAAGTATGCCGTACCTTGACAGTAATCGTAACAAACTTTGTCGCGCCTTCGCCGTCTCTAACGACCAACTTGGCCAGATCAATTGCGAACGCAGTCAACTCCTGCTTGAAGGCCTCATAAGACTCCTTGTCTGTCTCCTCATCGATCTCATCCGCATAATTTCCAGTACCATCTGAAGCAGCAGCACCGTTCGCGAGGACCAAAATTGTATCATTAGTAGACATATCCCCGTCGACACTGATAGAATTAAAGCTTCGATCGACAGCATAAGTCAGTGCGCTCTGGAGGCTCCGCGGAGAGACAGCAGCGTCTGTCATGATGCACCCCAGGAGCGTTGCGTGGAGCTGCGAGCCTACCGGAGGGCTCATGTCAGGGTGGATCATCCCAGCGCCCTTGTCCATTCCTGCCATCCGGTACTGTATGCCCTTGATGCTGAAAACACGAGATCGAAGCTTGGGGAACGTGTCCGTCGTCATAAAAGCCCTTGCAGCGCGCTCCCAGGCGTGGAAATCACTGTCTAGCGAGCGCGTAGAGGGCTGGTCAGCGTGCTGGGAACGGATGGCGGAGACGATCTTGGAAATGGGGAGGTTCTGGCCAATGACACCAGTGGACATGACGAGCGTGCTGTTCTCGAGGGTTGAGTCGGAGGAGAGGAGCGAGTCGGTTTCCTTGACCATCGTCCATGCATCCTCTAGGCCTTGCTTCCCGGTCACAGCATTGGCGCAGCCACTGTTGACGACGACAGCCCGCGCCCTGCCACCATTTTTGTTGAGAACCTCCTGAGAAACAACGACTGGCGCGGCTTTGAAGGCGTTTCGGGTGAAACAGGCTGCTGCTGACGTTGGGCGAGCCGACGTCGAGAGAATAACGCCTACATCGGGTGTCCCAGGGACTTTTTTAATTCCTGCATGGATACCAGTAAGGAGATACCCTGCAGGGAGCGTTGTTGAAGGAAGTGATCGGTGGTGGTGAGCCTTGGACAGCACCGACTTGATGGTGACGGTCGACAAGAGCCGTTTGGCGACAGCCGACATGGGAGAGAAGGTTGAACCATCTTTGACACGACGAACTGTTTTTTAATTGACAACAGCAAAATTTGCTCAGTGAGCTGTATATTGCTATTGGTACAGAAGGTACGATACGCTGTTCATTTCCCGGCCAGACTGCGGTATGACACGGATACAGCAGTTTACCAAGCTCTGCCTGGAGGACACGGGAAAAAAGGAACCTTTTCGGTCAGACCGAAGATTTTCCTATCGTTCATCTACCACCGCTCCGTTACTCGAACAATTGACGGTTCCAAGTGTCAAGTGCAACACGACTACTGCATCGATGGTGAAGGAAAAAAAAGGTAAACCTTCGGCTATATACCCGCCGGGCCGTTTGTGCCTGTTTTACCGAGAGGGCGATGCCGTTCAGTCCAGTTAAATAATTAGTTCTAAGTATGATAGCGTCTAAACGCCCTTCTATGCGTGTCCAGTATGCAAGAAACCGGGTATACATAAAATTGAGACTCTACTCCGGTTTGGGATTTTCTTTTCTGAGACCTGCTTCGACATCATCCATGGAAACACGCTCGTACTCCTTTGAAATGACGGGCTGGGACTCCTGGTGCTTGACCCAAGTATAGTAAAGTGATCCGAAAAGGATGATGGCGATAGAAGATGCGCGCCCACTATGGAACCGTTTTTAGAACGTCAGCAGATATCCGTAGCAACTGGACCTACGTGGTAATTATATCGTGGAACAGCCACATTCCCAAGAGCGAGGCAGCAACACCTCGGACTGCGGATGAAATCATGTGGGTAATAGGCGAGGTAACCTTGATAGACAGAAGGCTGGCAATGCTCATCAAGAAGCCAAGAACGCCCTGTACATGAAACAGTCAGACTGATGGTCGGCAATATTGTGTATTCCTCACGGTGATAACGGAACCCCACAGGAATGTTTGTAGAGCGCTCATTGTACCCTCCGACCTCACGAGCTCATCAACTCCGAACAGCAGCTTTATCACCCCTGGGACTTCGCCGGCCAGAAAGATGATAGGTGCCAATACAATTGCGCTGAGAAGGTTGGTGTACCACGATAGCAACAATGCACTGCCGTTAACGACATTCAGACTCTGCTTGATAACAACAGAATGCGTAGCTGTTATCACGGAGCTGATGACACCAAAGCTCACCCCCACGAGTGATACGTGGCTACCGTCGAGGAAAACGCCGACAAAAAAGCCGAGGGTGACAACAACACATGCCACGATGATACGAAGCGAGGGCCTAGAGTGCAAAACAATGAAGGACGTCCCGACGGTAAACGGCAAAACAAGTCCCCGTGCCACTTGATAGAAGGAGGCGTCGACGTATTTGAGGGTGTAATTGCTGAAACTAGAAGGAGGTGAGCAAAGAAGAGATGCGTAAAAAGCATGAACTTGCCTGAGACCAATAACGTTTAGGCCTACCATCGGTACCAGTCCCTTGCATGTCTTGAGATCAAAGGTGAGCCTGTCCGGAAGGAACCGCATTGTATCGGAAAACAAAAACAGGATAACGGCGATCATAAGCTGCATTTGTAGGAAAAAGAGGGGAGTATCCGTCGTGTTGAGAACCCATTTGTTACTGTAGGATAAGGTGAGGTGCGGGAAAAAAAGAGGCGAGCGGAGGCACGTACGCCATCACCATCTAGCGGAAGACTTTATCAACGACGGAGCAGATTAATCGAGGAAAAGGGACGCACAGACAAGGCAGCCACGAGATAGAAAACGACAACGCCCGTCTGAAAACCCACAGAACAATCAGTATTGCGAAAAAAATCAACCGCAGTGAAAAGACATACAACGAGGCCTTTGGAGGCCGGTTTTGTAGCATTTTGAGGACTCATTGCAATAGCTGATTATGTCAAGAAGGTCACCGAGAATATCACCAGAAGGGGAGGAAGATAAGGAACGCAAGGACTGGAAGGTGAGTGTAGGGAAACAGAATTAGCAGTGCATCGACAGGAAGTGATGGTACCGGAAAGAATCACGACAAGTTGCCTGCGGCGTAGCCCTGGTGGTGACCGTGAGAACACCGGTTATCGGGAAAGTAGCCGGACAACGCGACGCGTCCGAAATTGAAAATTGACTCTTGTGCCTCTTCTTTTCACTGCTCACCTGTGTTCTTGTCTTTTTCTTCAAGGGAAATTATGGACGACGAGTCAGTAAGAGGCTCTCCGAGGCCAGCCACGAGAATCCAGAATGAATGTTGGTGGCATCGTTGGTATTGCAGGACGGTATTGACGATATCTTTGGCAGTCCCTGACGATACGATAAAGATTATGCTGGCTACCGACAATCACATTGGATATCTGGAGCGTGACCCCGTACGTGGTCAGGACTCTATCAAGACCTTCCGGGAGATCCTGCAGCTAGCGGTGAAACACGACGTACGTGGCTGTCTCGTTGCAGGCTTTCATCAGCTAAGCGGTATACAGGTCGACTTCATCCTACTCGCGGGCGACCTTTTCCATGAAAATAAGCCTTCTCGCAGTTGTATTTACAACACCATGGCCCTGCTGCGCGAATACACTATGGGTGATAAACCGGTTCAAGTCGAACTATTGAGCGACCCGGACGACGGAAAGGCAGATGGTTTCTCGTACGTGGCCTTCCATGATTGGCTTTCTGATGTCTTATAATGACATACACCAGCTTTCCTGCCATAAACTACGAAGATCCCAACTTCAATATCGGCATCCCAGTGTTTTCAATCCACGGTAATCATGATGATCCTCAGGGCGCTGGCGCAGTGAGTCCGCACACTCAAATACTGTCTACATCTAAATCCCAAACAGGATGGTGCTTTATGTGCCCTGGACGTCCTCTCTGTCTCCGGCCTTTTGAATTATATGGGTAAAATTGATCTCCCAGTATCAGACGCCGAAGCCCCGACGACAGGGATCGCTGTTCGCCCTGTGCTTCTGCGGAAAGGGAATACCCATCTTGGGTTGTACGGTGTTGGTAACGTTAAAGACCAGAGAATGCACTTTGAGCTTCGGAGTAATCGTGTGCGGATGTTCATGCCAAAGAACAAGGAGGAATGGTTTAACATACTTCTTTTACACCAGAATCGGTACGAGTAGCAGCTCCCTCGATGCACTTGTGCTGAGTGTTCTCAGTGTCAAACATGGTCCTCAAGAGTGCGTTCCAGAGGGCATGTTTGATGATAGCATAGATCTGGTTGTGTGGGGCCACGAGCACGACTGCCGTATTGTCCCAGAACCAGTTGGAGGCAAAGAGTATTATATCACTCAACCTGGTTCCTCCGTTGCAACATCTCTTGCTGACGGAGAGGCGCTGGAAAAGTAGGCCGCTCAGATTCCCTGTCCCCTTCAACTCACAACCTCCTCTAGACATGTGGCTCTACTAAAAATCCAGGGCAAAGACTTCCAGCTGTCCCCGATTCCTTTACGCACAGTTCGCCCTTTCGTGATTGAAGAAGTCGTCCTCAGCGAAATTGCAGAAGAGGAGGGCTTTGAGCTGGATGACCAAATGGCCATTACAAAGTTCCTCAAAGGCAAGGTAAACATTCTGATCGACCAAGCCAACACGCTGTGGGACGAACGAAATGCTCGCGCCGTTGAAGAAGGTGACGAAGAGATTCCTCGTATGCTTCCCCTCGTCCGGCTTAAAGTCGATACTACTGGCGTCAGCGAAATGTCCAATCCCATTCGTTTTGGGCAGGAATTCCAAGGCCGGATTGCCAATCCACGAGACTTGCTTGTCTTCCACCGGACAAAAAAAGCCAATCGAGCTTCAAAAGTGGCTATCGACCAGCCTGAGCTGAGTATAGATGACCCCAATATGAGTGCATCAGAAAAGCTGGAGAAGGTGAGGGTGTCGACATTAGTAAAGGAATACCTTGCGGCGCAGGAACCGCAATTACTTGGAGAGAATGGAATGTCAGACGCCATACAGATGTTCGTGGAAAAGGACGACACGCATGCTATTCAATCGTAGGTCTGTCTCGTGTGACCTGTACTTGCTCATCCATGCCTTCCTAGACATGTCGGCAAAGTCCTCAAGTCTATGATGAAAGACGTCAAAGCGAATGGAGAGATCGACGAAGAAGACTTTGACGACGTGGTATGCATGTTTTACATTAGGAATTTAAGACGTCAAACTAACTAGGCCTAAAGCTCACAAAAGTCCGAGAGCAGCAAGAGAAGGCGTACGAAGAAAGCCAACGCCCAACCAAATCAGCCAAAGCAAAGGTCTGTTCTAGATTCTTCGCGACCTAAATTATGTTTAACGACTTTTGATTGCAGGGGAAGGCGAGAGCGCAAGAATCCGATGCACCTTCCGAAGATTCGATGATGATGGAGATAGACACAGGCAACTTCGGAGGTGGCTCTGACTTTGATGTGTCAGATGAGCCTGCACCCAAGAAAAAAGCGCCGGCCAAGAAAGCTCCAGCAGCGAAGAAAGCCCCGGCCAAAAAGGCCCCTGCTAAAAAGGCCCCTGCCAAAGCCCCTGCCAAAGGTCGAGGAAAGAAACAAGTTGAAGTGTGTAAAATCTGCCATGCGTGGAAGCCACTTCTCTGGATTTAACCGTTTTTAGAGTGACTCGGATGAAGTCATTGAGATACCGGATGATATCAACGATGACAACGAAGATGAAGATGAACCAGCGCCAAAACTCACGAAGAGGACGAACAGAGCTGCAGTGCTCAGGTGCGTGTTATCTCACCAGGAGGATTTTGTCGTTGATAACATGATTTCAGCCAACCTGCAGCAAAGAAAACTCCAGCTAGGAAGAAAACTGCAGCGACGACCGCGAGGCAATCTCAGCTCACCTTTGCTCCCGCTGCAGGACGGTCCTCAAGAGCGGCCGCAACGAAGGCAAAAGCGACAATGGTGGTGAGTACAGGGGAAGATGCTGTATTGAACTCTTACTAAGGCTCTGGGTTAGGTCGATTCGGATAGCGAATGAAAGCTGTCTGCTTCACTTGCGCGTACGAGCCTACTTACGAGGGATAACTGGATTGGTTGTGCTGTTATACGCTTTCTATTTCCCTTCCTTAAATACAAATCTATGCTTTGCTTTCAAGGTTGTCGACGGCAATCCCGGTCCGGGGTCATGCTCGTTCGTGGCGTGGGTATTTTCATTTTTCTCAGTGTCATGCTACTCCGTCTGCCACTGCGACATGTAGGACTTAGCCTTCGTCGCTTTCACTCTCTTCCTGATATTTCCCATGGCCCTCAACCTACAACAGAGGAAGATAACGCGTTCTCGCCCAGCCGTACCGTCTCCGTTCGCAATTTACCAAAGGAATACCGGGGCCCCCACGATATCGCCAGCGTCCTTGCTCCACTCAAGCTGAACCCTGTAGAGACAATATCCCCCTCGGACTACGGGCGAGGTATTCTCATCAATTGTCTCGATACAAAGCGTGCAGAACGATGCATTGCAAGTTATCATGGCTCGAGGCTGAGTCTAAAGCTCGTTCGAACAAACAGATCACTGGCCGTCTATGTCATAGCTGCAATTGGGTACACAGGGCTCTCAAGATCATGTAAAATCGAGAACATACCTCAGGGTGTCCCCGAACAGCAAATAAAGTCGATCATGTGTCCCCAACGCCTCGGCAACCGACGGGATTTTGAATCTTGGCATTTTGACCCAAACTCATCACGGCTTGACGTTCGGTTTATGTGTCTGTCCCAGGCTATGGATGTCTGTATTATTCTCTACTTCATTATCCGTATCTAATGGTTTTGTATCCAGGCAAAAGAAAACATCTTCCGCTCCCCAATACTGAAAGGCATTAAAATGACCTATTGCGACGCTGAAGAATCTGATTACGACTTTCCGGAATGGTACACTCCTGAAGAAGAGTACCAGGAAAAAGTCAAACGCGCTGTGGTCGTATCTAACCTGAATGGCCCAGAGAAATCTCTCCCATGCAGGGAATGGGCAAACGACTGGCAACGCATCTCCCCGACATTGGTTTTCTGTGGACTCTACCCTGCCAAAGATGTAAGTACATCAGTGTATCCTTCCTCTCATACTCTAACGAGCCTTCGTAGTTGATGAACCTCGAATTCGCCACCTCAACTGCCGCACAGCAGTTCGTCAGACAATTTCAATCCAGAGCCGATGCATTGGGCGTGGGGATGGAGATACAAGAGACCCAATACACTGTCACCCGGAGCCTTATAACAGCCATCAGCCTGGGCGCCTCTCGCACGCTCGTCCTCACCGTCAAAGGCACCAAGTCAATACCAGAAATCCACGAGATATTCATGCAGCAGGGTAAGATAACACAGTTGACCCGTCGACAAAGGTGCGTCCGACATGTATTTCCACCGTCTTTGGTTAACAGTGTTTGCAGGGAGAACGACACCATGTTTTACATCACATTCGAGAATGTGAGCTTGGCTCTGCGTACGGTGATACGAATGGGAAGGATACTGAACCAGGGCTTCCCTGGGTTGACGGGAGCTATTGTCGGCTTCCTGAATGCTCCTCACCTAAAACCTATCGTCATCAGAGCTAAAGCACGAGCAAAGTTCCATGACCGTACAATAGCAAGGAATATTTGAATACGCCTTACCTCGGTACTTCAGTAGTATTTACGTCAGAGGGGACATTGAGCCGGCTACGCCGGTACACGATGGTGGCCCTCGCGTGGCGTCGGGCGACATTGACACTGGGAACACCAAAGAGCACGAAGGAGGCAGTAGACCTAGGCCGATAGAAGTGTTGTGATTGCATATGCGTACATACTCGACTATAACTTAGTACATGTATCGATAGTCATGATTTAGGTCTCCCAGCTTTTCCTTTTCCTTCTCTGTAACCTCCGTGCCCTGCTTCGACTATTGTCAAGTACGAGCGCAAGGAGATAAGACGCACTTGATACTATGGCTAAGCATGCAAACACCACGCATATCGTGTATCCCTTTATATACTTCGGGCCATCTCCCGTCGGAAACGAGATCGCGGCAATGATGCCTCCGATGTTACCAAAGGAAACTTGCCACGCCGTACCCACAGAACGTCGGGTATGGCCCGCCAAGTTGGTGTTGAACCACTCGACAACAATGGGCATGGAAGTATAAGCACCTGACACAGCGAGAAAGAGTGCCCCGAACTTGATACCGTGCCGCGGTGGATCTGATAGCAGTACAGCGAAGCCGATGATGCAGGCGGCGGCAGAGATGAAGGTAAAGGACCATCGGTGGCGTAAATGGTCAGAGATAAAGGCTACTGTCATAGAAAAACCGAACGCAGCCACCCATGGTGGAATGGAATGTACTAATTGAGATTGAATAGCTGGTGAACAGGATTTGATTTGAAAAGGCTGGTCCGAGAGAGCATAGAAACGTACTTTCATATCAGTTGACTGATGATAGTTGGCGCAAAATACAACGCTCTTGAAAGGTATACAGTGGAAGGCCTCCCTTCTCATATTTGGGCCGAAGGGGCGATTATCAATGAAGTCTTGGTGAATGGGTCTCGACCCAAAGAGCCTTCTGATTTGCCTGAGCCAATCTGGGTGTTGCTGAAGGACTACTTCAACATGGATGCGAGTCAAAGACCTTTCAGAGGCTTCGAGTTATGAGTTGGACATGTTGTAGTTACATGGGATGTGTCTGGTCTTTGCAGTGCTCATCCGCTACGTCGCTGCGGTAAAGAATGCTAACTATATCACATGTTGCAAAAGTAAGAGATGTGCTTATTCACCTTAGAGAAGGTAACAATCCCAAATTTTATTTTGTAGCACACCCCAGGTTGTATCCTACATTCCATGTCGACTTGAGATCTTCCTCATCCGAAAGACATCGGGTCTTCTGCAACGCCTAGGCGACAGATCAACAGTGGACATTGCACCACTGGGCAGACTGGGGACACACCGACAAATGCTCACTGGTCAATGATGACCGAGTACTCAGGAGGAGACAGTGAACAGGTTACAACTTACAAGGGAGACAGCGCTCACTGCTCACTGAACAATGAACATTGATGATTGAACACTCAACAGTAAAAAAACTGTCAAATTGTAAATAATAAAAATGAACAATATCTGATTGATTCCAATCTGTGCGCACCGGCCTAGGATATTAATTACGTAAATATTATTCCATTCCAGTTCCACACTCTTCCAACTGAGCTAAGATCGGTGATATTAGTGAGACCTATATATCGGCATAAATATATCACCCTTGGGCGAGGAATTCATCAAGTGCACTTGTCATGTTCGGGTGTCTCTCCATGCTTCACTGCCATCTTTTTTGACACCGTCTCTCAGTCGTAGGTCTGACGGGAGGCATCGCGACCGGAAAATCAACCGTCTCTGCGCTCCTCCGCGACAAGGGTGTTCCTATCGTTGACGCCGATATCATAGCGAGAAAGGTCGTGGAGCCTGGTACCACAGGTCTCAAACAGATTGTCAAGTACTTTGGCGAGGAGGTGCTATCTGCTGATGGATCCCTGGACCGCAAGAAGCTAGGCTCGGTCATCTTCAACGACGAGTCGAAGCGGAAGAGGTTGAATGCAATTCTGCATCCTGCTATTCGTAGGATGATGGTCTGGGAGGTGGTGAAGCATTGGTTTTGTGGACGGAAATATTGCGTCTTGGACGTGCCGCTTCTTATTGAAGGGCCTATATGGAAGTGGGTTGCCCAGGTTGCTGTGGTATACTGGTCTGTTCCTACTGATGTGTTTACTTCGTCTATTGATTTCGGTTTCGTAGTCCCGAGGAGATACAACTTGAGCGGTTGATGCAGCGTGATGGCTCGACGCGAGAAGATGCCTCTGCCAGATTATCGTCCCAACTGCCCATCAGCGACAAAGTCAAGTACGCGGACATTGTGATCGACAACTCGAGTACTAGGGA